>WMED01006608.1:0-14811 GCA_019650415.1 Pipa parva
CACAGGCAAAATAGCTTTTTTCAAGTACAATAAAAGATGGAGTTGTTATAGGAGGGGAATCGGAGAGCAAAGAGGTGAATGCTCTTAAGGTGATTTTTATGATTGTGGAGGATAATTTAAAACTTAATGGCCGCTGATGATTCCATAGGTCAAACACAGCAGTAATTATAATGTCAGCATGAAATCTGCTCTGCCACCAACTTAAAGAGCAAAGCAGGTGCTTTGGGCCCTGAACAAATGAGTTGTTGAGATGCTTCCTCCAATGACATGCCCTGAGAGCTCATTCTGAAAGTTCTTAGCAAAAGCTGTAGTTCTGGATAAAGGTATGATCTGTGATCTGACAAGCCTACTATAAAACTCCTTAATTACAGGGGGCAGTACGTTGGCAGGCTGTGTTTTGTTGTACTCTGCAATTTTCTGCCCTATCCCGTATATATATAGAAGCATTAAACAAAGAGCACTGTTCTGGGCCGTAACCCTTCCAATCGACTAAATATTGAATTTTGTTACCACAAAAATGAGGATCCAAGATCTTCTGTACCTAAAATTCTTCAGGACCTTCAACGAGGAAAAATGATTGAAAATAGCAGGTTTCAGGAGGAAAACATGAAAAGAATTGGGAATTCTGAGATTCTTGGGTAAAGATAATTTCACAAAGGCTGGATTAATCACTCGTTAAATGGTAAAAGGTCCAATAAAATTAGGCCCCAGTTTGGAACTTTCAACCAAATATATTTTGTGGAAAGCCAAACCCGGTCTCCGACCTTGTAGTTAGGAGCTACCTGATGCCTATGATCAGTGAATTTCTTCTGAGAAGCCACCGACTGAGATCATTTGTGATGTGTACTGCGCCAAATAGCAGAAAAGGAACAAAGTCTTTATTGTACTGCAGGCACCGTGGAGAGTGTGGAAGGGAAACCAAAGGCTTTGAGGTATCGCCCATAAAAACACAAAAGGGAGAAATATGAGTGGAGGCATGGTGGGCATAGTTATGGGCAAATTCTGCCCATGGAAGAAGATCTGACCAATTCTCCTGAAGATCAGAAATGAAAAAACGAAGGAATTGTTCCAGAGACTGGTTTGTTCTTTCAGAGTTTCCATTAGACTTAGGGTGATATGCAGAGGTAACATGTAAGTCTACACCCTAAAGCTTTGTTGAAAGCTGTCCAGAAACAGGACACAAATTCTGAACCCCAATCAAACACAATCTCTGACAGTCATCATTGCTCAAGAGCATTCAACAGGGGGAAACCAACACAGTCCCTATGGTTTCTTAAAATCTACACAAGAAAGTAACACAATTATGGATTTTAAAATCCATGCCTCAGTTGTCACATACAAGCTGGGTTCTGTGAGGTTTTCTATTGGGTTAAGTACATAACAAATACATATTAATGGCCTCCAGTTAAAGAAGGTAAATGTTTTTTCCTTCATATGCCTCTATATTGCTATCCTCTTTTTCTTTTATCTTGTGCTCATGTTGCCATTCTAAATTCAGTTTATAATTGCAGGATGGGTCTCCTGTAACTAGCATGCAGATCTCCTCTAAACGGGTAAGTAGTAGTGTGTGTGTGTATATGTATATATATATATATATATATATATATATATATATATATATATATATATATACATATATAAAACATTTCAGGAATTATTCTGCTTGGTATGTCCTGTTGTATTTGTAGTTGACCCTTGCTTAACCCTTTCCGCAGCAACAACTATATGTGGGATCTGTGGGCGGAGTTTCTCAGCTACCACTGCACCGCTGTGGGATCTATGGAAAGGCATGTGCAGAATGTTGTTTGGCCAGAGATCCCTACTGTGCATGGGATGGTGCCAGCTGCACACGTTATCTTCCCAGCACAAAGAGGTGAGGGACACTCTTTCACAGAAAACAAAAGATAGTTGCTTATAGAACCCTTATCAAACTTCTTGTACATTTTTCCAACTATCTATTTGAGTTTAAACATTCCCTTCTCTCCCGTCCACTGATTTTCAGGAGATCTCGTCGTCAAGATGTAAGAAATGGAGACCCCAGTACTTTGTGTTCAGGGGGTAAGTAATATTCATTTCAGAGAATTTGTCTGTCGACGTGTGGGTTTACAGAAATAATGTAACATAACTGATATGCTAAATGTATCCGAAAAAGGGAAGCAGGCAGATCAGGTAGTGAACTACCTAATAACTTAATAGTGTTGCATCTGATATGTGTTGGGCACTGGGTCCTTTATCAAAAGACAGTGCTATCATACAACATCATGGTTTAAATACACTGCATTAGTCCCTCCCCTCTGTTTTGGACCTATCCACAGCGGAGGAGGAGACCGAATAATAAGCATCAGGTGCAACCTTCACACACCCTTAGGTGAAAAAAATACATTAACAACATAAATATAAATATAAGGGTGACTGCGGCGAGGATTTGACCACCTCCATCAGTGCGATCCAACATATTGAGTCATATAGTTGCAGCAACAGTCCAAAAGAATTATTAAAGTCCATAGAGTGCAACTTTGACTCAAGCAATACCCTTAGCCTACCTGAAAAGAAAACAATGCATAAAGATCCTAGGGGACTTTCTCTATACTGATATGGGAAATGTTCAGAGTCTGCCAACATGAACCGCTATATTATAATGCAGAAAATAAGTACCATTGGGCTGTAGTGCTATCTTATTGGACTGCTGGTGCCTGTATCTCATGGCCACCATATTTCATTGGTTAATATACGTATTTCAACGAACCCTGACATGTCATTGCACAGTGTTTAAATCTTTTGAAAATGATCCATTAAACGTGAATATAAATTAAGTATTTACTCAGTGATGATTTTCACACATGTTCTGTTGAAGCCAATACCCAGAACAGCAGCTTTCTCGGCAGGGCAGAAGCCTGGAATATGTGATTTTTCACCGTAGCTGATGATATACACTATGTATCAATAGTATATTATGATATATGCGTTTATATCTGTAAATTCCCTGCCATACAGAGCAACAGAGATTTAGTGTACAAGAAAAAAATCTGTTTGGGGTTGAAGGAAGCAGCATATTCCTTGAGTGTCTTCCCAGATCTCTGCGTGCTCAGGTTACATGGACATATCAAAAGTCATCAGACTCCCCAAGGAAAGAGGTAAAAATGATACAGAAAACCTGTACTTGTCTAGCTGTGTCAAGGTTATTTATTCCTAGTGGTTACACTTTTTCTGTTCATCCACCAGGTTCAATTTGATGAGCGTGTAATGCAGACAGACCGTGGAATTCTTGTGCGCAATATCTTGCGGCGTGATGCTGGAACATTCCAATGTTACTCTTCAGAACATGGATTTACACAGATTCTTCTACGTCTTCATGTAGAGGTAATTCCCTCCTATAAAACTGAAGAATACTTAGGGCACCAGCGTGTTCACCAAAACCGATGGTACCAGGATTTCATGCGGCTTGTCCAGCAGCCAAGTTCTGCAGAGCAAATGTGTGAGGAGCTGTGGGCCCGAAAGGGTCGACCCTCACATCCACCTGGGCCCCCGGGGGTTCCACATGTTCCAGGCTCCCAAGGGCCAGGGCCTCAAGCTGTGCCACCCCTTAGTGTAAAATCCAAAGCTCAGAAGTGGAAGCATTTAGAAGACAAGAGAAAGGTGAGGAGCCGCCGGACGCATGACCCACTCAGGGCTGATCGTGGTCCTCGGAGTGCCCCAAGCTAGGACCTACAGAAGATAATGCTTTCAGTGTGGAAAAAGGGTCTGAGCTGTTCAATGGACTGACTCTTGGGTGATACTGATGCTTCCACTAATTCAAAGTATGTTGGTGGACTCAACAACATAACAGTGTGTATGCAGAGTATTGCTCTGCTAACTCAATATTCTGCCAAAGATCACCTATGGAGCATTACAGTTTTTTCCCTGCCAGGTAGCATTGCAATTTATTGCCTAGGTACTGATCAGAATGGTGCAAATCCCTCTTTCCCTCACTCGTTATTGTGAACTCAATATTTATACACACTCCTTAAAAGAGAAACACTCCTTTATCATATACAGCAACGCAGGGTAACTTTCCAGACCTTCCCTGTCTCTGTATGGATTGTTGCTCTGGCATTGGTAAGAAATGGTGGCTAGCAACAAACAGAGGTTATCTGGGGATTAATACCTGAAATCTGCACCAATCAAAAGGTGTCCTCGGAGTCCAGGGTGTACAAAGGCAAAATGTTTGCCGTATTCCTTTTTAATAGATATGAAATAATCTAATTATATTAATACTGTTGAATACAGGTAAAAGTGGAGCTTTTTGGTGACACAGTTTTATTCTGACTAAAACTTGATTTTAATGGACAAGCTTTCACATATAATTTCCAAGCATAGAATAAATCTGTGGAAGGAAATGACCTATAATATTGACAGCTAGCCAGTAAGCACAGAACATGTGCAATCAGGTGACCAGTCATTATGCACTGCACTATGGGATTTGTGCATTGGTTGCTGAACCAATATTGTGATCCCTAAAAATTATTTTGGAAGGTTAGCGATTAGTCCAAAATGAAAATGTATCCCCAAATACTACTCTTTTACCTTATATCTGCCCCATTTAAAAGCTTTCTTTTTAAGTCTTCCTGGGAGGTGCTTAATTGAACCAAATGCAGAGTTCACAGACCTGCAACTAAGTTTAATATATTTATTGCCCTGTATATTTATATAAGTAGGTTACAGCTGCATGGGTCCCAGAGAATGTGACTGATCATTTTTACCTGTCCGACGAATATATGTAGCAAGGTATACTGATGTATAGTAAAAAGACACAGGGTATTTCTGTTTCTTTATATAACTGAGACCAGCAACCTGTGTTGCTAATGTTGACACTTGTACCCTAGGTTAGGGATGTCAGCTCTCGGGTCATATTAATGACTTTGCTTGCAGACTTTTTATTAATTTAATTCATTTCCTTAAACAGTTTCTTTTAATTTCCTATATCTCTCTACTGCCATTCTCATCCAGCCCCTTGTTTCTCATTCCGTCCCCTCTTCATTGTTTCCTATAATCACTGCAGGCTGTGGGCCTGATTGACTAAGGCTAGGTTCACACTATGTATAAAATACACAGCGTATTTAGAAAAGCGCATCTAGAAAATACACCACGTATTTCAGTCCAGCATATATTGTAGACACGCTTTTCTATTGTACTTACCCGATACAATGTGAACGCTTCCTTGGCGTTTGCAGCTTCTATCTGGCCGCATTTTATGTCTGCCAAAAAGGCAATGTGAAGCGTTCTGGCGCATGCACACATCCTACGCTAACGTGGTCAGAGCAAGCTAAGTCTCATAGGGATTCCCAGCATGGCATTTTTTATGCGCTAGTATATTTATGCACGACGTTTAACACTTAGGGGGTAATTCAGGAAAGAGCGAAGTTCCCCTGCGATGCTTCTCATCAGTTCGCCGAGACGGGTACGCACTCCATGGTCTCCTGCAAGCGGAGATCAGAAAATGCTTTAAAGGTACTTCGGCGTGGCGACTCGAGTGGTCATGAGGTGAGCTGAAGTGCCTTTAAAGCATTTGCTGATCTCAGCTTCCAGGAGACCAGGGAGCGCGTACCCTTCTCGGTGAACTGATGAGAAGCATCGCAGGGGAACTTCGCTCTTTCCTGAATTACCCCCTTAGTGTGAACATAGCCTAAAGGATGAATTCACCTGTCAAATTCTCCTCACTACATTTCCATCTCCATCTCCAAAATAGTTGTGAATTCACGTCTCATTATTGACTAAGTGGTGAATAGTCTTGTCAAACAAGCGGACTGGTACAGACCCAATTGCAGGCGTAATGTGGGAAAGTCAGTCAAATAGAATTAGGATGCAAAGTTATGTGGAGTGATGTGAATTCCCCCAGTGAAGTGCAGTTATGTCATCCTCACCATATCCCACTAACTGTATATAAGTGAATAATATATCTGTTTCTGTCACCTTGTTCCTAGTTCCTCCTCGCCATATCCCACTAACTGTATATAAGTGAATAATACACCTGTTTCTATGTCACTATGTCATGTATCTAGTTCAAGTTTAGCAGACTAATTTAGTCACAGTGACCATTGTCACTTTTGAATGAATTGTCACCTTAAGCCACACCAGAGCCGTGTCATCAACTCCCCCCACACTCTGATGTGGCAAAGTCAAACAGGTGAATTTGCAGCACGATGCTTTGTAGAATTCGCTCCTTCAACACACTCCATCACTTAGTCAGTAGTAGAAGTACCTGTGCATGGGAAGTACTCTGTAAGTTTGAGACTATCTTAGTCGCCTGAACTGGTTATGTATTTGCCACATCACAATAAGCAGACATGGGGAAGTGGGGAATCAATCAAATGCGAATATTCAACCTACAGTCAATAAAGCTCTGTATTTAAAAGTACTTTTTTTTAAATGTTTTTGACAGCAGTGATGAAATATTCAGTGGGTGCATCCAAGCAAATACTGATATGGGTGATATGGGCATAATATGTTTCTGGGAAATGTATGTGTGTTACATTGTATCAGCGTTTAATATTACTATGGTGTTCAATATTATTTTATGTTGTGTGTACTTTGTATATATTAGGCAATGTTCTCTGTGCACACTATATTTTACCCTGTGTTCAGGTCTTCTGACATATCCAACCAGCTTAGAGGGAACATTGCTTTTATTGACTTTTCACTCTCTGCAAAATACATTTTAACTGTGACATCTGCTCTATATACAGGCAAAATTTCCTGAAAAATATACTGTATATATATATATATATATATATATATATAGATGTTTGTATACATGGACTTACCTATATCATTAGACACCTAGTAAATGATTTAGGGGTTTATTCATAAAAGTGTGAACAGTCGCATAATAAGGGGGTAATTCAGCAAGGTACGAATTCACCTTGCGATGCTTCGATTCACTTCACAAAACTGGTTACGCACTGGCTTCTCTCCTACACGCGCACATCAGCGCACGCTAAAGGTATTCCAGTCTTGTGAGGCGACTCGAGTGATCATGAGGAGACTGGAATACCTTTAAAGCGTGCGCTGATGTGCGCGTGCAGGAGAGAAGCCAGCGCGTAACCATTTTTGCAAAGTGAATCGAAGCATCGCAAGGTAGTGTTCGCACCTTGCTGAATTACCCCCTTAAGTCTGAATTCACATTCATTGACCACTTCCCTTCATAGATAACATTCTTTCTCTATCTGAGATAGTTATTATATGGGTAATTTAGCACAGGTTTAGCACCCTTAAATCTCCCTTGAGTTTAATCCAAAAAAGCAATAAATGAGAAGGAAACCAGCCAGCGCAGCTGTGTTGCCACCCTTTGCTGGGTATTCAAGTGCAATATACACTACATGTCTTGGGCAACCTGTGCTTTATCAAGTGTACCAGCAAGTGAATCACTACAATATTTAAAAATTAAACTCCTCCTCCATTTTGTCTATGTGACAGTTGTTCTCTAATAAAATATATGTGGGAGTCTTTAAACTGTGTCTATGTATCCAAACTAATGTGCATATTGACTATCCCACATTTTCCTAAAGCGCATACATTTACAGTGTTTGGTATACATGATTCATGATCTAGCAGGGATCTGATTGGAGGAGCTATAATGTCAATCATCATTTAGCTCTGCCCAACCCAACTGGAGATTCAAGTCGGGCATCAGAGCAGAAAAGAAGCAGGGAGTTTGCTTATTTTACTACAGTCTTAGTAGCTTTCAGCTAAGACAACTCCCTGTTTCCTAAAAAGAGTCTGTTAAGTAGACCTGACAGGTTCACTTTAAGTATATGGATTTTTTTTATCTTTAGAGATAGATGTCTGATGGACATAACATCTTTAAGGCTAGGTTATATATACGACGGCCAAAATGCGACAGTCAGCATTCCAGATGTTGCGTATACGCGTCATACGCTAGTGTTTCCAGAACTAGGTAAGTACTATATGCAATCATTGAGCTGTATTTTTTTTCACACTAGCATATTATGCACTGCACATAATACACTAGTGGGAACCTAGCCTTAGGGTTGTGGAATGAGTCATGTGAATTGTTTAACCAAATGGTTGGAGAAGCCAATTCCAAACATCCAACCTTAAAATTCACTACAGATGTTTCCACATCAGAGATTAATTTTTTAGATGTAATGATAAGGGTGAAGAATAGGGAGATAGCCACAGGAACCTACAGACAACTGCTAGAAAGAAACAATTTCTTACATTTTAAGAGATTCCACAACCTACAACTATTAAAAGCAACACTTAGGGCGCAATTCATTAAACGCGGTATTTACCGCACGCTCGGTATTTACCATCGCCCGATGGTAAATACCGAGCGTGCGGTAAATACCGCGTTTAATAAATTGCGCCCCTAAAGGGACAATTTATGAGATTAAAAAGAATATCCTCTAATGTAGGGGAATTTGACAAAGCTGCTGACAAGCTGTTAGGCTAGGTTTACACGAGTGTATAATGTGCAGCGCATAATACACTCGTGTGAAAAAAAAAAAATACAGCTCAATGCAAGATGATGGTACTTACCTATTTCCGGAAACACCAGCATATGATGTGTATACGCTGGGTCCGGAATGCTGTGTGTCGCATTTTGGTCAGCATATTATACGCTGTGCCCAAAATGCAACCACACAGGAAGTGATGTGAACATCGAGGGAACGTTCACACTGTCGCTGGCAGGTTCAAAAAATATTTTGAATTTTTTTTTTCACACTAGCGTATTATGCCCTGAGCATAACACGCTCGTGTGAACCTAGCCTTAGAGAGATTTACAGAAAAGGGTTTGACTGGAGCAGTGTCACGTTGTTATCAGGATTATAAATACCAATTAATTAACCTATTTTAACCTTTCTGCTAATCTCCTCCAAGCTACTTAAGAACATCAGGACACAAAAGATGGAGTTAGAAAGCCGCAGCTTTTTTTATTATTACTTAAACCAATTTTAACAGTCAAATTAGCTACTTTGAAATTATGAATCCATTTAAATCAATATTAACACATCGGAATACTTGCCCTTTTTAAAACTGTTTTCCAGCAGCTGCCCTAACATGGGGCAGCCAATAACCATCAGTCCTGGGACCCCATGCCCAAGGACTCAACAATAGGCTGGCCCACCATGTCAGCCACAGTACCCATGAGAATGGCAGCAAGTAGTATCAGGGCAGCCAATAACCAACCAATCCTGGGACCATGCCCTAAGAGTCACCATTATAGAGATATCCCCATCTCCTCAGATACAGGTGACACCTTCAGGGCAAGCATTCTCGCCAGGCCAGTGCTGCAACAAAAGATAAAGAAATATCCCCATAAACAATACAAAATATTAACATTTTCTTTCAATCAAGTACTTCTTTAATAAACATAAAAGTTGATAATTTTTTTTTTTATTAATACATTTTAATACACAATAAACATTAGATTTATATACATATGCATCAAGGGTTTTCCCCCACACAAGCTTCTTCCTGTAAACCCGACCTACTCCTTCCTTGCAGTTCCTAGTCCAGTCAAAAGCCCCTTGTCCTGCAGCAGGGGACCTGCATGCTCTAAAGCAGCGGTTCTCAACCTGTGGGTCGCATGATCATCTCACAGGGGTTGAGAACCGCTGTGGAGCCCGGAAGCACTCGTAGGTCACTTTTTATAAGGGTTTGCGTGGTGACATCAGCCGAGAACGTCATCACGTGACGCACGTACGTGTTAACGTTTCGCCCGAACGACTCTCGCCAAGACTGGAATACCTTTATAGCGTTCACTGATGTCCGCATGTAGGACAGAAGAGAGCGCGTAACAGTGTTGGCGAGGTGAATCGAAGGATCGGGAGGTAAGTTCGCGCCTTGCTGAATTACCCCCTAAGTGTGAATTTTCCAGCTAAAGACAGTCGCAATAGACTGTTACTGTGGCAGTCACATCTTTATAATGAGAATATTGTTGCAGTTGTGACTTTACTATGGAAAATTGTCGCAGCAGTTACTTTAAAATTTGTCGCGGTTGCGATTTTAAAAGTCGCGACTTTGAAGCAGCCCGTGACACACATGTCGCAATTTTATATGGCCCCCAGGCCAAAAAAGGTTGGGCATCACTGCTTTAGATAATGCACATCCAGGAATTGTGCCCAAAAGTCCAATTTTAAAGCTAAATAAGGAAATATCATACTTTCTAGACACAATGTAAAAAAAAAACACAGATTGAATACTGTATATACTAACTATAAATGCAATTGAGGCATTTTAATTTTTTTGGTATTACTGTTCTTTTAAATTGTTCAGCGATACAAAACCCAGTTGCCCTTTATAAATAAAAATATAAATACATTTATTGAAGAGATAAAGGAGGAATATGTTACCGTGCCACAAGCAGAAAGTTTAGGAATATCAATCAAATGGGATTTTTTAAAAATGACTGAGTGGAAAAAGAGAATTTAAATGGGAAATGCAATAATCTGTGCAAATAAAATAGAGGCAGGGGGTGATTCACTAAGGTGTGAATTCGACTGTCTGCAACAATTTCCCCATTTTAAAGTTGCAACAATTTTTTAAAGTTAACATTGCGACAATTTTCCCATAATAAAGTCATGACTGCGACAATATTCTCATTAGAAAGGCGCGACTGCGACAGTAGCAGCCTATTGCGACTGTCTTTATCTGCGAATTTGCACCTCTATGCAACAATTCGGACTTTAGTGAATAACTCCAATCATTATGCTAAACTGAAAAAAATGACACATATTGGATTTGATTTGAAGCAATCTGATGTATGCATTTTTAATGCCACCTTCAAATCTGATGTAAGAAAATGCAATTTTGGCATTATAATATTATAGGTAATGACAAACTTTGACTTCTGGATTTAGTCACTAATAGGGTGTTAGATTCACACATTTTTTTATTACATGGGTAGTACATTTTGTCTGCTCAAGTTTCTGCACTATTTCCACTTACTGCATTCAGTTAGTGACAGTGGCCTTAATTAAATTAAAATGCCTGTAATACCAATGTGTGGAACTCTGAAATATCATATCACCTTTAGGCTAGGTTCACACTGGCGTTTTTACGCAATGTGTATAAAAACAAAAAAAGCTGCACTGTTTAAACCTAAGGGATTTACCTTGTTCCAGCCACACAAACGTATGGAGCATATAGGCTGCGTACGGAATGCTTTGCATCGCATTTTTGCCTGCATTTATACACCGAGAATAAAATATAACTAGATAAGAGGAGCCACGAATGCCGAGGGGGCGTTCACATTGGAGTCGGGTAAGTATAATAGAATTGCGTATCTAGAAAATACGCCGGACTGAAATATGCTGACATATTTTCTAGACGTGTGTTTATAAATATGTGGCGTATTTCTGCCTGCTGTGAACCTAGCCTGAGAGGAAGCGTCGCGGAGAGTAGACATTGTCAGAAGTGACAGTTAATAATGTATTTTTCTATTCAAAAGTTACCATCAAATGGTTTCAGAAGGATTTTATACTTTGGTGACTTGTGAAGTGACAGAAACGCTTTCTGGATCATGTCATTCCATCTATTTTCTCCGGTGAAATAAAAAGAGCAATAACAGAGCGTGGAATTTTCCTAATCACATTTCATTTTTTTTCAGAACTGAACAGGCTGGTGAGAGTGGTAGAAGCCAAGAGGTTCACTTTTCCAGTTACAAATCTTCCAATATGTATCAGGTGTAATTTCCGTTCATGTTGGACTAGATGAATTTTACAAAAAGTTTGCCAGTTTTACTCAAAAAATGTCCCACCTCTTCAGCCAAGTTATGCAACCCCCCCCCCCCAATATACGTTCATTGTATTTCTTCCAGCTGCATGCTGGGGCTTGTAGTTCTGCAGTTGGCGTTCTTAACGTTACCTGGCCTGAGCATACATGTATGTTTTGCTTGGTTTCTATGCCAAATAAATATATAATGAAGTCCAGCTAAGCAGTTTTAAACAATCCTGCATGAAAACCAGAATTCACACCTTAAAATGTTGGAACTATATTTGCCAAAACACACGCTAAACGATAAAGTATTTGTGCAATTTGGAGAGCAAGGGAAATACGTCTTTTAGTATTTTGTCCTTGCACATGAAAAACAATGGAAAAATAGCAATGATTATTGACATGAAGGATCCATAAAAGGTCTGAAACTATTTGTGAAGGAGCTTGCCCATGGGACTGTCTGCATTCTCAATTTATGTCATATTGGGATAGTTTTAGTTTCTTTAAAAGCAACAAAGAACACCTTTGTTAGTCTGTTACTGCTTCTTGTAAAATATACATTGAATTAAGCGCAATGCTTTTTCTATAAAATGTAAAACTAGCAGAATATTTAGATTATGGTTGTGTACAACTAGTGCAAAACTCTGCCCGCTGGGCCTAAATTATCCACCGTGCATATCACCTAGCGCAGATCCTGTTACCTGGCTTACTTACCCAATTAACAATTAGAAGTACTGTGGAAACACATTGCCACTAGCTCAGGATTTTCAATAAATTTTTCTAACATTTATTGAACACAAATCTGCACAAGCCTGACCAGTCAATTCTTTCATATGCCCCTCTATAGCTTTTACTGAGGATAATGGTTTCCGATTCCAGCCCAATGGGGAACACCTCTTATAGCCCTCAATGGGAGTACAACTACCATGCTGATTCTACCCTGGAATCCCCTACAGCAGGGACCCTAGTCTATTTAACTAACTAGGGACAGTATTTTGCTAATGTGCTTCTTTAGTAGATCTACTGTGGAGTCCAACTCCAACTTAGATGTCTGCTCCACCGCACCCCTATCTCTGTCCATCACCTCCTTCATGCAGTCTAGATGATCTGGAAAAGCTGCAAACAGACCTCTTTATAACCCAGGTCACTTCAGTCTCCAAAGAATTTCCAACCCATGTCTACTAAACTAGACGTATTTACTACCAAATGAGAATACAACACAATGCAAGGAGGTTGGATTCCATAACATTCCGGGAGGGAAAGAAGGGGAAAATAATAGTTATGTTATTATTATTATATATATTATATTATAAGTTTAATTTCTTACACAGACATGAACAGTAATTTGTCATTTTTTGCCACTTCCACATCCACTTCTTGTATATTTATGTATTTTAAAAAGTTCATTGTTTTCATTTGTTCTTCTTCAGCTTAATTTCTTCTTTCCCCCCCCATCTCTCCTTCTAAAATGTAGGAGAACCTCTCCAGCCAGCAGTTCTGAAAATATCATCAGCCTAAACCTTGAGTAGCCACGTCAAGAACCATTAATATTTTCTAGGGAAACTGTTAAAATGAATCTATATGAATAATCCAGGCCAAAAAGCAAGGCAGCTGTGCTGTGTTTTTGCCAGAAAGAAGAAAGTACCCTGAATGCCTAGATATAAACTCCCCTCTCCCCCCCAAAAAAAGCAAAATATTAGACCTTTTTACAGCTGATGTAAGCTACTTTCACGGGAATTCATTAACAGGGGCAAACTTTACAGAGGTCTAGTAACCCATAGCAACCAATCAGAAATTGCCTATTATTTTCCTTGCTTCTTTATACTACAGAATACTGATTGCTGATTGATTGCTATGGGTTACTAGGTGTCTGTAAACAATTGCCCCTGTAGATGAATAACCGTGTATGTGTTTGAAATAATACAGCTATATCCAGCATGACACACTGTTTTTTGGCAGAAATTAAACTTTATTATTTGGATGACAGGATCACTGTGTGCACAGGTGACAAAAAAAAATGTGGCCACCTATATCTTTCTTCACACCCATGCTTCCTGCAGAAGCAATGGGACCAAGCAGTTTGGAACTTCAAAAGACATCATCCATACCTGAGAACTCTCAGGGTTTCTGACTTAATTTCTAAGGCAGACCGGAGTAACTTTCCTCATGCTGACCCACTTCTTTACAGCTCCAGGAGCAGTGTTCTCACAAATGTTTTTCTGGTGGCCACCAATGCAACCACAGACAATCTGATGGTCGCATGAAAAATTTCCTGCAGGCATGCCTTCTTATAGCAGCAAAGAAGCACACAGCATTTGATCTGTTTCTTCTGAAGCCACCAGGAACATTGGCATATGGAAGGGTGGGTTATGTACCTATAAAGCCATGTCTCCATAAGCCCACCCTAGGAACCTTAGGCAGGTACATTTTGAACTAAGTGTCATGCATGCATATACTGGCTATTCCAATTCTGTTCCTGATCAGCTGAAAAGAAGGTGTGGCAAAGAGGTTATGAATACAAAAACAGGAATAGTAGAACATTTTCCAGCATGAGAAATCATCCAATATTACAACCAAGGTAAATGATAATAAGATGAGGGAGAAAAAAAATGAAAGTGTTGGTGGTCATAATGAAATTTGGTGGCCTTACTTGAAAACCACTAAAGAACTACTGGTATATGGGGGTGGAATGGATTGATTAAGATGTGTTACTGGGTGGGGATAGGTGGATCTAGGGCCATACTGGGGCAAAGCCACAGGTCTGGGAACTTATGGGTATTCCCATAGATGCTACATTTGCTCATCTCAAATCTTCAAGTAAAACAAGTTCCCAGGTCTGTTATAAAATAAAAACTCTGTAACCCTGGATTAATGGGTCAGTCATACAAAAATGAAAATGCCCAAGACAATTTTATACCTATTATACATTTAATCTACACAAGTTGTACGATCTGTAAAATAGGGTGGCTTATTTGTTATCCAAGGTTCTATTGGAAACAATGTAAGTGGGATATAAGATGTCTTCAAAATCAGGGATTCGACCACTGCTAATTTTCTAAAATATTTAAACCCTGACTCCCCCCCCCCCCCCCC
>WMED01006609.1:0-18328 GCA_019650415.1 Pipa parva
TAACAACTAAATATATTTCTCCTTATTAATGGTATATCACTGTCCAGTGACCCCCTTACATGGGTAAGAAGGAAATACAGTAATTTGTCACCATTCAATAAAAAAGCAGCTGAACCATGTTTAGAATTAAACATATATATTACATTCATTTAAACACAGGAAAAAAAAAATTGATCCGGGCTCAATCAGTTAACAGTGCAGTGCAGTGCCTTGTTTTATAAGCCACAACTGAATTAGTGCTACTCTTAGAAGAATATGCAGCTCAAACCTATTCACTTGAACATAATGAGTCATTCCTGGACTAAATAACAAGACTTGAATCTCACACTGAGCTTCCTGGGATTGGTAGAAGGAGCCTGTCAAGCCATTCTTGCATCAAATCAGTACCTGTCAAATTAAAAAAGAGAGAATTCTTAGGCTGGACCTGTTCAGTCTATTCAGGCATTTAAACGAGTCAGACATCAACATGTTACTCTTTCAATTCTGACATCATATGAAGCCAAGGATTTCTAAATTTATCAAGCTCAGAATAAAAAAAAAACAAAAAACAATTTAACAATTTTATACTAAAAAAAGATAACTCTACCCCAAACCCAGGGGCATATTGAATTAAAGTGGAAAAGAAGATTTATCGTACCATCCAGTTTTATTTCTATATAATGGGTAGTTATACCACAATATTATGGGTCAGATGCCTATTAAATAATATATTTATACTAAATAGTATATATATATATATATATATATATATATATATATATATATATCTCATTGGGTAGACTCCTCATTCATCCCAATTTTATAAAACTCACCAAATCAAATTACTTGATTACTCAATATTTTTTTTCTTATAAATATATTATATTACAATTTTTTTTCTCATTATTTGATATACTTGCCTGTAAGTGTTTAGATCAAATGAATAATCCCGCTTTACTAGTACAATGACCAAAGATCCAACATATTGCATTTGTATTTTTCAGGCAGTCTAGATTGGCTATTAACAGTTGGTCAATAATAAACCCATCCTTTGGTTACTATTTTGGTTAGCATATCTGTTTAGTTTAAAGCATTAGATGAATATGTAGGAATTTATCAGGTTTTGGAAGACACGTTCAACTTCTTAGTAATTGTATTTGAATAATATAGCCTTCAGCAAAGAAAATCTTATTAGGAGATCCTTTCTTGGCTTCCCCTTTTAATATGGTAAAAATTATGACCCTGCTTTGGATACATAAGGAAGGTTGTCCAGAGGAGAAACCATGTGTGAAATTTATGGTGTTTCATCAAATTTTCTGTAGGATTTGAAATGTTCAAATAATTAGGTTAGTTTTAGGAGGAACTCGCCCTTAAGACAAAATTTATTAAACTTGGAAAGACTGATCTCATTCTTTCTGAGTTTATCACGTGAGATCTTGCATTGTACTCGCAAGATTTTTCTAATTTTTTTTTTTATCTCAAGTTTTTCGATCTCGATTTTTTGATAAAAAGGTAGCCATACTACTAATGTAAAGTGTGGCTACCTTTCCATCGAAAATTTTGAAAAATCAAGATCAAAAAATCTCATGAGAACAATGCGAGATCTCACGTGATAAACTCAGAAAGACTGAGAGTGGTCTACCTTAATTGTAGGTACAATGTACTGAAGTTCATCTATAAGATTGGGACAAGTCTTTGCTTATTTGGGGCTTTTGTTTATAAAATCAAGTATGCTGTGATATAGGGGTAAAACCTGAGGTAAAAATACATTTTTGTTGTGAAGATTGTAGTTGAGTACTAAATTAGGTACAGTTCTGAAGTCCCAGTGTTCTGTGAGTTCATGTAAATATGTAGGCCTCCTGAAAAATCCCTTACCTTGCAAAAAGTGGTAGTGGAATTAAAGAATCCAGCCCAGCTCTGCTTTAATTATGCAAGTGTTTATATTTAAAAAGTATATATATTTTTTGTGGATGTTTACATTAGTGATAAGTAACTCCTGTGTAAGTTACTGTGGCTAGATCAGGTTAGCTTCCTAATGCAAGTAAAACAGCTTAGTAGGCATAGCCAAAGGCCCCCTGTAAAGATAGATAAGTAGTGTTATTCCTATGGTGACCAAAGTAATCCCTGTTAGTCCAACAATTGCCAATAATTTGGCAACTAGGCAATTGCCCCTGGATCTGCATGTGAGATTATGCATCTACCTTTCCCCTTCATAAGGGGCGGACCATTTACTGAGCAAACAGCACTTCACAACATCACACGCTGCAACCACCATTAGACTTTCCCTGAAGTGCAACTTTTCTCCATTAGACCAAAAAGATGATAATATTTATTTTTATCATAAACAGAAGATTTGAATGCTATTATTCCCCATGCATGTGATGCACAACGTTTCCTTGGCTATGCACCTGAAAAAGCCTCCCTCAAGCCTTGTGTGTTGAATAAAAGCATTTTAATCTTATATTCAGGTGAGTACGGTATGTGCTTTTCATTTATGACTGAAAAAGTAATCAATTCCAATACAACCACAAGCCATTTAACTGAGCACATTTAAGAAGAAATTCATTGAGCTCTAACACATGATGCTTTGGGTGGCAAAAGCTTCCCTTTATCATCCTGGTTTGCAAATATAAAAAAAGAATATAACAGGTGTGGTGCATAGGTATATGAAATAGGGGATGTGGGAACTGTAAGGGGTGTCACTCCCATGTGGAATGCAATCATTCATTATGTCAAATTCTGATATAAAAAAACCCTAATATCTGATTGGAGCATTGGGTCGCACTACAGACAGCATCTTATTTCTGTCTGACATCAGGAGTTATTTGTTTTCATTAGTAAAATATATTATTTGGTTGAGAAAGTAAAGTTGTTCTCTAACCAAGCATGAATCATGAATGTGTCCTAAAGCCCCACATATCTTATGTGCTTTCAGAAGAAATACCTAATTACACCAATAAGTACCAAGAAAATCCCCACGCAAGTACAAATAATTACACTAACCTTTTCCAGCTTTCAATGAAATCAGCTTTACTAACCATTAAACATACTAAGAAGGGATGCATTCTCTGACAGTAATTGCATATTTACTATACTTATATTTCAGTATGTCATACAATAGGGTAAGCAGGGCTGATTTTCTACCTTAAAGGGGAACTATAGTCAGATTACATATTTACATATGCAGTACTAAACCTTAGTGAGAATTGTTTCTCCCCAGTAGATGTTTCATGTGATGTAGAATGATTGAGTAGGCAGCACTGATAAACTCCTACACCAGGAAATGTGTGTGTGATATGTACTCGCCAGTTTTCCATGAAAAGGTACCCTCCCCCCGGACATTTTTGCCCTACTTACTACTTACCACATGTGCACAAGTCAGCTTTCCCTCTGTAATCTCCTGCATTCCAACTTAATTTATGCAGCCAAGAGGTTACCACACTGCTTAACCAATAGCAGTCAGGCAGCTTTTTCTTCTCATGTTGCATGACTTGCAGAAAGAGGAGGTGTAGCAGGGGGAGGAAAGTGTCTGCTCTCTAATTAAGGGAAACAATCTGCAAGTATTATTTCTTCCCTAAATGTTTTTTTAACTATTTGTGTTAGCAATTGGCTTAGTATAAAGGAGTTTTATATGTATGTGTGCAGTTATATCAGCACTATAGTGCCCCTTTAAAATGTTCCAAGTCCATTTACTGTATGGAGCATTTTTACAAATGTGCAATGGTATTGTATTGTAGTTTACTATTATTGTTATAAAGCTTACATTTTAACCCAATACTTACCATGTCCAACACTATCACTAATTCCTTGACAATGGCTGCTTTCATTAAAGGCGCCACAAGGGAAACAGCAGTAGCAGTTCTGAAAACTAAGTATTGCCCCAACAAGAAAATGTAAATTTCTTAGGAAGAACACCAATATTCTATAGTTTAAGGGTACAATTAATAGGTATACTAATAAGTATGCCCCTTGGCATATTCAGATGGTAATTCTGAACTTAGAGTCTAAGGAGGTTTTATTTTAAAGAAGCTTAAGGATATGGATACATTTCTTGCAAAAATAATGTTGGAATCTAAATGTTGTAGTCAGCAGAGAAAAGCTATGGTATAACCCCAACATTCTTATTGCTTTCACAGTGCCATTATTCTATGGGTAATGATAACTGTGGAGGGATTATATTATTGGATGAACCGTCCCATGTTAGTTTATACTTTTTTACTCCTATCAGGAGGATTGCTCAATTTTCCATTGGATTTCTTGTTAAGTTTGCTATTCTTAAGTTTAAATATACTGTATATGGACTGGAAATTTCTAGTAACTGGTGTGTTTATCAGACCTCCCGAGCTGCATGTACAGAAATACTGTATAAAAATATAAGCTGGCCTGACATCTGTAAAACAGATCCCAAGATATTGGGCCTAGATATTAAGACATATTAGGCTTGTTGCTTCTCTGGGGGCAGTAGAGTTTGCTAGGCTACAGTGTTTGGTTAGGCCCCAGCAGAGAGGGAAATTCTCACATTTGATCATGGCTGCATCCTTTAGCATGGAGCTGTATGGGAATCTAGAGGGATACTCCATGCACTCTACAACTTTCATAATAAATTATCAGTTTTGCAGGACATTTCAAAAGAGACAAATGACCAAGTGTTAGGGACCTGAAAATGTTAAAAGTGACTTTTTGACACCGCCATGGGCCCCCAAATACTGGGGCCTACTGGAAGATCCTCTGGCGCCTGTCTAACCCTGGATACCCCTGATGAGTGGGATTGTTAGAAAGGGAAACAGAGAAGGTAAGAAGTGTTGAAATGCATAGTAAATCCTGAAATCTAACGAGTCCTCAGCACTTGTCAGTCATACTGTAGGCATTTTTAGACAAAATCACTGCTATATAAAATGCAGTTCAACCTTGCAGGACACTGAGACTGTCTAAGGCGATACTATCTATTTCTGTGTGTGAGTGGATTCATTTATATTCAATTAAAATTTTCTAAACCAGCTACACTATTATAGCTTTTTTTTCGTGAACCCGAAACTTGATCTCGAGATCTCAAATGAAATCTCAGGAGATCAACCCGAGATTTCTCTCGGTAAAATTTCGCCCTTATAGCGGCAATACATATTATAATATATTAGTTCTTCTTTTCGAAGGGGCAGCACACACCCTCTGTACACTCCGGTGGCCTTGTTATAAGAAGTGGGATTGAGAGGTCCTGCTCTATATCCCATAAGTGGGATATAAGCCATTCGAAGCGCTTGGACTTATTATTCTTTTCTGCCGGTAAGAATGTCAGTATTCTCTTTCCTGCTGAATGCACTCTATTTATTTTCTGCACATTGATGTAAAAATATTCTAAAAAAACAGAAAGACAAACTTCCATGAGATTAGGATTTTTTTTTTTTGGTTGTTTCAAGAGACAGAACCTCTTGGTATTTCTGCTCATGCTAAACAGAAAATGCTAAATATTCATTCGAGTCTTTCAAAAGAATGTGAACTTTACAGAGATTGCTCCTCTAAAGTCAATTAGAAAGGTTTTCTGTGTGCTAATTATCCAGGCTCTATTTCTGCAAATACAGTACTAAATACAGACAGCTTATATACAGAGATATGACTGAGCATGCTGAATATTCCGCTGCTTTCATAATGGTTGAGTTTAACTGCTTTTAATTGCAATCTTCTTCTTTTGTAATGCTAAACCTTTTTTTTAGAGATTTATATATCTTGTTAACAGGAAAATATGAAGGAGGATTTCTTTTTTTAAACAGAGAATAAATCCTATATTTTATTAGTATTACTCCAAAGAAATTGTTTACTAAAGGGCCATATCTGAGCCCAAGGAAAGATTGAAGATACAGAATAGCCAACAGGTCCCTCAGTGAGGGAGGAGCCCATAGGGGACATAGCAACATATTGTAAGTATCATTAAAGGAGAACTAAAGCAAAAAATGAAAAAATAATTACTAAAATACTTACCTTACATAGAGCTGATTCATTCCAGTCACAGCATGAGCTGTGCTGTAATTAGCCGACACCTGATGCTTCCTTCACAGCACTGTCAGCCAGCGCTGTGAAGGAGGCATCAGGGGAAGCATCAGCTACCGGCTAATTACAGCACAGCTCATCCTGTGACTGTAATCAACCGGCTCTGTATAAGGTAAGTATTTTAACTGTCCTTTTTTATATTTTTGCTTTAGGTTTCCTTTAAGGGACATGGTCTACCTCTATGAGTGCCACATGCTTCAGGAAAATACGAGAGGTCAATCAGTTAATGAGTACAGGGTGCCTCAGAGGCCAAATTTGGCTAGTGCCCATTCTGAAAAATAAAGAGCAAGTACCAGGAGCATAGAGTCTGCAGAGGTATATTACCTGAAGCAGATGGCCCTGTGAGGGAATGTACCTGTTGTGTAAACCAATCAGAAGAGAGAGTTCCTTGGTCCTACTAAAAGACCCTCTGTCTATTCATAAAATGAGGCATTTATTATTACATATGTTACATATATTAGTTAATTAATGTTGACACTGTGGTGTAAGGATCTTAGGATTTGTGTAGTTTGCTCTTCTGTGAGGATTGTATTGAATTCTGTTTCCCATTTGAGAATGTGTGTGTGTGTGTGGGGGGGGGGGATGTTTGTCCCATGGAGTGTCCAGGCATTTATGGACAAATGTTAAGAAGCCTTTAATTAGATGTGGTTTCATTGTGAATTTTTTGAATGGTAGTTTTTCTTTGTGGATAGTTTCTTCCCATGCCAGTTTTTGAAGTGGGTGATGGAGTTGTTGATATTTGTAAAATTCTGTGGCTCTGGAGTGGTTTATGTTGATGAGTGAAGTGATTGGTTTAAGTTTATTGCTTTCAATTAGATTGTATAAATATGGTTCCTCTTGTATAGTCCATGAGTTTAAGAAGTTTTTTCCAGTCCGGGTATAAAGTCTTTGTTGTATGTTATCGGTGTAAACATACTTGGGCATTGTGTTAATGGTGCATTCTGTTGTAATATATTGACTGTATTCCATATTTGGATAGTATAGTTGGTGAGGGCATTGGATATTTCTGTTGCTTTTGTTTTGGGTTAAGCCATAGTAGCATTGACAGTGGGATATTTAGGTCATATTTTTCCATCTGTATCCATAGTTTGTCTTCTTGATGTATGTTCCAGTTGATTATCCATATCAAAATGAATGCTTTGTACAAACATAGTATTTTAGTATATCTGGTAAGCCAGTTCCTCCTTCCATTTTAGTTGGCGTCAGTGTTGTCATGTTGATTCGTGGGTGCTTTTTGACTTTGTTGAAGAAGCTTGGAGATATTCCTAGGGGGATAGTTTGGAAGGTGTATAATAGCCTTGGAAGAATGTTAATTTTTATTATGTTAATCCTGCTGAACCATGAGTGTGTTTTATTTTGCCAATGTTCTAAGTCTTTTTTGATGTTGTTTAATATGGATTCGTAGTTGGTTGTGGTCCAGTTTTTTCAATCCTTTGTTATAATGGTAATTGTGTTAATTTGTCTAGTAGGGAGTTTGCTAGGGAGAGTTTGTGTTCCTTTTCTATTGATTTGATGTCATTTAGGGTGGTCTGTATTCCTTGTAGTCTGAGTTTTTTTGGTAGGAGCTAATAGAAATTAAATGTTCTCTGAGGACCACTTTATGTGCTTCACATCTGGGGTGTTATTTTTCAGGAAATATTTATTTAGTGTTTCTTCTATTTTTTTAAGGTTTTCTTGAGAGAGATTTGGTTGAAGTAGCAACACTTTTACTTGAGTAAAATTTTTGAATACTCTACCCACCTCTGATGGAAATAGTGATCATAATTTTAAAGGATTAAATATGGCTGCCATCTTAAAGACCAGTAATAGTTCAAATGACAACATCAGCCCTGTTAAACTGTAGTCATGTCTGTAGATTTTAGAACATAGGGGACTATGGACTAGGAGAGTAAGGTTTGATTGGATTCTAAAGCATATTGGGCTTTTATGGCATGGTAAGATGACTGCGTGTTACAAGCACATAAAGTGGTATATAGGGACTCTGTTTCTAGTGTATCAATTTGAATTCCATGGTACAATGAAATGATATTGGGAGTTGGAATGGAAATATTGCAGTTAATGTCATATATTTTCAAAATTGTTAGTAACAGCACTGAGATAACTGTACATGGGTTGATTTCATCTGTATTTCAGATTACAATGTCATGGGAAAACTTTGTGCTTTAATGATTCAGTTTTGTATTGTATAAATGTATTCATTTTTTGAATTGTATTTTATTAATTTTGTGATAAGGAAAAAGCACAAGTGCCCAAGTGTAGCTTCCAAATTCCTATCGTGTACACACAGGTGAGCAACAGACTAAACTTCAGCAATTCTCCATCTTTTGCATTTGAAACATTTTTGTTTTCTACAAAAGAATGAGAGATTCCATAGGAAAAAAAAAAGTTTTTGCTTTGCAAGAACTCACAATGTGAGTCGTGGAACTCAAACTTCCCAAGAAAATAAATAAATGTTTAGCAAAAACTATTTACAAAAAAAAAGTGTTATATAACTAATCTCTAGCTACAAAAAAAAAAGCATGCCAGGAAGAAATGCCAGAACAAGCACACAATCTGTAACATTTTTTTATATTTCCATGGCTACAAAAGAAATACTAAGACAAGTTTAGTTTGATTACAATTGGCAAGCGTTCAATAGACATCAGGTCAAGCACTCATGTACAACATCAACATGACTTAAGATTAACACATTCAGCAGGAGGGAGCATAACAAGATCAGTGCCCTGCAAGATGTCATTCATTAACCTCATGGGTGATTTTTGTTGTTGTTGTTGGGTTGAGGTCATGTGACCACTTTTCAAGTTAAAACTGGGGTTTTTTGGGGGGGAAGGAAGAGGAATTAATACTTTTTAGAAAATCATCCCTGATGTACTCCATAAAACATGGTGGTCATTAACAATGTCACAGTGTTTTACTGAATATTACTGTAGGGATCATTGGCACAGAGGAAAATCCAGCTTGCTGTTTCAGAGTAGTTGATGCATTACCAGAGATGTCTTAGAGATCCATCCAATGAGAGGTCTTCCGTGGGTTATTAATTTGCTAACATTTATATTTCCCCAAACCAGGAATTTGTCCCCGAAACGTCATCACGTCGTGTGTCACGTGGTGACGTTTGCGGCCGATGTCACCCCGCAGGAACCCTTATAAGAAGGGTTCCTGTGGGCACTTCCGGGTGCCGGAGCGGTTCTTGACCCCCATGGGATGGCCTCACGACCCCCACCGGGGTCGCGACCCACAGGTTGAGAACCGCTGCTCTACTCCTTATTCACTAAACAACCGACTCCCATAGTAAATCCACAAACGTGACAATATTACCATAGTAAAGTCATGACCGCGTCAGTAGCCCTCTATTATGTAGTGTGCAACAGTCATTAGCTGGCGAATTCCTCACATTGCAGAGTTTACTGAATACCCGAATACAGGGAAGTGGTGAATTTACACCTTTATGAGACAATTCGGACTTTACTCAAATCCCCCCCCCCCGCCCCCCCATGTTTTAGTTCTGGTTCTGTTTCCATTGCCATATTGGTCTCCATGTTTATCTACTGTAATGAATATGCTCCTTTGGTTGCTGGCCTTCACTTTAAAAGTTTATGGTTATATCGATCTGTTTTCCTTTTTCTTTTTTTGCTGCCTTGTATTGAATATTCTCCAGTAAGAGTCCTAGCAGGAAGGTTTACTGTATATTACTGGGATTCCAGTTTACACAAAGAACAAAGATCAACATGCAAATGTTTTTATTGTAACATATAATTGAATGTACTTATACAAAGTGATGTCGTGCAATTTGTCCTTTACTTTTATTGCTAGAACAGAATTTCTCCTGCTTGGCATTCTGTCAAATGATATTATTGTTTCTGATTCTATGTTAGTTTTAAAAATGTGTTTTCAGACAAGTGAGAAAAGAAACGGGTTTACTGAAAACTATTCTCTTCATGAGAAATGCAATATTAATAATAAATACTAAGGGGGGAATTCACCAAAGTGAAAAGTGAGGTCTGGATCCTTCGGCTCACTTCGCACAGACTGTTATGCGCTCGCTGATGTCCTGCATGCGAACATCAGCGAACGCTTTAAAGGGATTCCAGTCTCAGTGAGACCACTCGAGTCGCTTAGCTGAGACTGGAATCCCTTTAAAGCGCTCGCTGATGTCCGCGTGCAGGACATCAGCAAGCGCATAACAGTCTGTGCGAAGTGAGGCAAAGGATCCGGATGTAACTTCACACAATGGTGACTTCCCCCCTAATACTTTTCCTACATTTTATATTATTATTATGTTTAATAAATTGCTAAATGAACAAGGAAACCTGAGCTGAAAATGTGTTTTCCTCCTTTATATAACGAGCACAATTATTTAGAATTTAAGATTTGCCAGGAAACTTTGTAGTCTTATAATTAAGTAAACCACTGACATTACTGTAAATTGTATCTAATCTTTATGTCACTGTTTGTGATATAAAATTAGTCCGAAAGCCATACAATCAGGGGAAACGTCTTACTTACTTTATTAAGCCAGGATTGTTTCAGCTCATCAAATGTTTAGTGAATCGTAGCTTTATCTTTAAAAATGAATGATTAAATCACTCTCCAGGACACAGAGAGCCATTGAATTTTCTCAGAGCCTGTGGCCTGCTCATGTCATTGATTCTTTAAGTCGTATTTCCTCTACACACTTCCCATTTATATACCAGAGCAGTCAGTGACAAAGAAACAAACATTCTATTCCTTTTCTTTCTGCAGGATACAGACAACAAAATAGCAGATTTTGAATTAGCCCTGGATTGTTTAAAGGAGAATTATAGGTCGTTTATACTATGGGTAATTTTTAACAGGTTTGCGGGGGATAATTACTGGGGTTTTAATTCCAGTGCTGCCCCTTGCTTTCTATAAGAAGCCTCTGCTCTACACAGCGCAGCGATCCTTTACACTTCCTGTTCCTGTGTGATTTTGCTGAATTGAGCAAGCGCAGTAGCAGTTTTACATTAGAATTTTGCTACTGCACTCTCAGCTATATCATGTGATGTGTCAGGAGCAATCAGAAACTCCTGATGCACTGGAGTAGGATAGAGGAGCACATCAGGAGGCAAGCATGACTCCCGCTGTGGCCTTCTTGCTTTAGAAGGCCATGGGCTGATGACCTTCCAGGGGTGGGCAAGTGCCTCCCCTGTGGAAAACCATGGTAATTTATTGGCTATTTTCTATAGGTTATATAGTTTCTTGTTACAATCCAGGGTGGTAATGTGAGAGATACAGCTTAAGACATTTCTAAGTTGTTTTTTTTTTTTTTTACTAACTCTTTATCCATTTTGGCATTATCATATATATATATTTGCTTGGTTTGTTGTTAATTTCTGCTGGGTTGTAATTGTGCACAGTATATTGTGTTAAGTTGATCTCTAAGGTGCTAGTTTTCATGTTATTGAGTAGATTTTGTTTTAACTCTCCAAGTTTGAAAGTTTAATAATTAGGTCTGTAACTTGTTTATTTCTCTCTTTTTTGCATCTAGGGAAGATACCTGTAATTTCTCCTGAAATAATCCCTTTATGAGTTTACCAGATTAGAGAGGGGTTTAACTCTGCTGTAATATTATTATCAAAAATTTCTTCAATAGCTCTCTGGCAAATGCTTCTAAAAATCTCCACGTTTCACATAGAGCATATTTTTGAGAAGGTTGCTGCAATCTTTAGGAAATTTATGGTATAGTTTTTATAGTGATGTTCTTTTTTTTTTTTGTCCATTTGTATTGATAGAAGAATTGAGAGGAATGTTAAAGTCTTCAAGAATAAGCAGATATTCTTTAAAGTGCACCTGTCACCTCAAAATTCTAATACTAACTTAGGTTCGACTAATGAAATAAATGTTTTTGTAAATATATATGTAGTTTAAAAAAATGTTCCTTTATATAGCATTTCTCATTGTCATCTTCCCTGTCAGCCAGACTTTTCTTTCTGAGTCTGGTTGGCTAAATGATGATTGACATTATAGCTCCTCCAGTGAGATCCCTTAAATCAAGATCTAGCAGGGATGTGATTGGAGAAGCCATAATGTCAATCATCATTAGCCCCACTCAACCTGACTCAGTA
Source organism: Pipa parva (assembly GCA_019650415.1). Taxonomy (NCBI): domain Eukaryota; kingdom Metazoa; phylum Chordata; class Amphibia; order Anura; family Pipidae; genus Pipa; species Pipa parva. Next base: position 12,108 of record WMED01006609.1, read on the forward strand.
AGAAAAGTCAGGCTGACAGGGAAGATGACAGAGAGAAATGCTGTATAAAGGTACATTTTTAAATTACATATAAATTTACAAAAACATTTATTTCATTAGCAGAACCTAAATTAGCATTAGTTTTGAGGTGACGGGTCCACTTTCAACTTTCTGAAAAAGGAAATTTAAAAATGTAATTTGATATTGATTTGGGGCATACAAACCAACCAATGTATCAGTATCAAATAATTACCTTTTAGGTCCAACAGACTGGAGAACCTGGAGACAAATAGTTGAGGAACATAATATAGAGAAACCTTTAGATTTGATGTTTGCCATTACGTAAAATTTATGTGGGAATAATTTGTGATTAAATTGTCAGGATTTTGACTTTTTTAAGCGTGTTGCTTTAGCATAAATTGGCTTCTCTCCAGACTCTCTCTCATTTAAAAGGGGTATTCATCCCCCTCGCATTTACTGAAAGTATTTGCAGTGACATAATCTGAGTTTTAACTTTTACTGATAAACTTATCTAGATACCACTTCAGGACCAAGACATAAAAACTTTCTGAATTTCTAAATATAACAGTGCAGTCAAGTATTGAAAAGGAAAATCTATCTGTCCCCTAGAGTGAGCTGTGATGAGGACAATTTATTCATCCTGGTTATCATTAAACTTAACTGTCCTTCATTTGAAGGGAATGAAAGAAATGATAAAGGAATCTGGTCTTGATTTTGGTGGTAAGAAAATAAACCAAGCATGGCTATTGATTTACATACTGAAAAGGGTGAAGCGTCCGTTGCAGTGTAGGAAGCATATACAAATTATTCATCATTCTCCAGTCTTACCCTTGAACTTCCACTTCCTGTTTCTTTTTCCTTCATCACCAGTGGTGCACCTTGGTTATAGACATACCAAGTAGCAAAGTAAGATGGGAGTAAGTACTATATTATTGAAAAGAAGATATAACTAAGTTCGACCTTCAGGGAAAACAATAACACTTTAGTTTTCAAAAAATTTTTTTTAAAGCTTGGGCTAAATCAGCTTAAACATAGAAAAAAAAAATCTTATCGCGCTGAATTTTAAGTTTCTTTCATAACTGAGGTTGTCCATTATCCACATTATTTTGCTCACCCTTGTCACTCCAGGACATCCTTTATCTGTAACAGTGCCCAGAGTTAAATTGCATATTCAAGCCTCGTCAGTAAATACTACTATGGCATAATTTATTACTTTTTTTATTATTGTTTATTTATATTTTTTCTTCAATAAATCTTTATTCTAATACAAGAAATTGCCTTGCCTATAGAAGCTGCAGATTGGTATCCCATACTGCTATTTAGAAGGTTATTCACTAAGGTGCAAATTCGACTGTCAAATTCTCAAACAGCGGATTCCCATGGCAAATCCGTGACTGCGACAAGTTTCCATAGTAAAGTCGCGACTGCGGCAATATTCTCATTATAAAGACGCAACTGCGACAGTAGCGGTCTATTGAGACTGTTTTTAGGTTGAAAATTCACACCTATACGCAACAATGTGGACTTTAGTGAATATGCCCCTAATTAGTTTAGGATCCACAAGCACATGCAGACCCCTCCCTATCGGTCTTATTCACCTTTACCCCTCACCCCACAGGTTTATGATCCTAGCATATTTTTAACCCCTGGACATCAACTTCAACATTCCCACTCCTTATTTCCATGCTTATCCAGAAGAACACCTGTTTTTCTTTTCTCTCATAAAAACCAATTGAGGATATTTTACACATTATTAGTGAAATAGGGATCTTTTCACAGAATTCACAGATATTTCATCGAAGAGTTGTGTTAATGTATACTTGGGCTAAATTCAATGTTTCCACCAGCATGAAGCACAGAATATGCTAAACAGACTGAAAGTTGATGAAGCAGTAAACCATAAAGTTTATTTACCACTGACATCTGCCATACACCATTGACCAGCCAGACTGATAATTAAGGACACAGCATATGGAACAGTTTGTACAGCTTCATTATTCTGCTCTACATTATGTTAAGAATGCGATAGTTGAGGAAGAGCCAAGTTCTGCTAATCTATTTATCTTTTTGTTTTATGCCAGCGGATATAATTTTAATTTAATTACACTTTTTTTTTTGCTAAATGATAGTATTTAAAACTTGATCTTGTAACATTCTAAAAATGATCTATTGACTATTTTGCCACAAAACAAGTATCTGGATGGAGTTGATGAGATCACGAAGGCTTCCAAAGAAAATCAGGTTTTCTTCATGACATAATTACTCTGCCTGTTAGAAGAATTTAGGCATGAATAAACATACTACAGGAGTTATGAGATGAATACTTCCAGCATGGACCACACACACTGGAGGATATATCTGAGATTAAAATAGCAACTAAAATAAACCAAGTGAGCAAAAGCGAATAAATACATAATTTAAATCTTCTTAATCTAACGGTTAAACCAGATGTATAATGAAATGAAAAATTGGGATAATTGTGGAGAAACCCCATGCACAAATTCATTGCTTTGTTAAATCTTTAGAAAGCATAAATCTTTCCCCTTAAACCCCCACAAGCGCAAGTTTGAGACAATAGCATCGTAAATGCAATCTAACTTCTTATAAGTGTTTAACATACATTTTACAGGAATTTACTGTAAATACTTTATATTTATACTATACTTTATATGGAAGAAATTGTTCACAGAGACCCAGAATAGTTTTATGAATGGCCAGCCCTTCCAAATCCATCCGACCATTCTCTATGAGGAAGTAATTAGAAACTGGACGAAGGTAATGCAATTGATCTGTTTGGATTTTGTTAAATCTTGATCAGAACGGTGCGTACGTTTAGACAACCATAAACATGCAAACATGTTTTGTTCTTGAGTTGAAAAGTTAGCGGCAGGGCAGCGACTGAGCTTTTGATCTGAGGCAGTACTCAGCCCTGCAAACTTGAAGCTCTGCACATTAGGAAAAAATTTCAGTTAGGGGACCAGGAATGTGAATATTTACTTCTACACCCATTGTCATGGGAGCATCAGATCAGACACTGCTCTGCTGATGATGAAACAGGTCATTTCAAGTCTGATGGGTGCACTTCAAATACAAATTTATTTATAATAATAAATAAATGAGTCACTCCCTTTATTAGCACCTTGATGTAGGGATGTGCAAACGCCCCAGTGTTTTGGTTTGGATTCCATTGACATATTTTGATTTTGTTTAGATATGTGAGATATGTTATACAGTACGTGTACATCAGTCTGTGTATCTCTATGTGTAATATATATACAGTAAGAGGGTGTATATGTAAACTGTGTGTGACTATATATCACCATGTGTCTCTCTTGGGTGAACACCTTATTAACTAAAATGTAAAAATTGTAGAATGCAGAAAATGACAGTGATTATTATTATTATTATTATTACCCTCAATTCTTTAATTATCTCCTTAGTTAAAGATCATTCCTTTACCAAGAGCACAGCTTATACAGGGTCCAAAATATCAGAATGATTCATGGCCAAATCTCAGGGTGGTCATATAGAGGGGGCAAACTCTGAAAGTGCTCAGGGTTCAAAGTACCTGTCTTGGCCATAAATTTGTATCTGATGGTGGGGCAGGTCTATTTAATAACTTCTGCAGGTTCATAAATTGCCTGTAGCTGTAGTTCCCAGCCATTTTGTGTCTTATTCATGGAGTCATCAGCAGGCACACAAATTTGATTAACCCCGAATTAAGCTATTCAGAAATGATAAAGAATGTGGGCTTACCTTAGAAAAGTCCTTATAAAACCTTATCAAGGACAGGACTGAGTACAAATATGTATTTATAAAGTCCAGGATTTTATCTAATGAACTTTCCTTCCAAGGATGGTACAGATGATTTAAGGAAATCTGTTGAACTGGTTAAGGTATATTTAATATTAAATCATTAAAAAGAAAAAGAAGTCACACACACAGCATTGAATTGATGAAGAGAGGTGTGTACTCCTCGAAACATTGTTCTGCTGTACACTGTAACACCAGTCAGCAAATTGTTTTGAGTTATATACCTTATGCTGTGTGCAACCTCTTTTTCTTTTCCTTTACTTATTGGACTCAAATTTCTAGCTGTCAACTGGCAATCTCCTCTGTATGGGCAAGCACCAGCTCAAATTAAATCTCGCTAAAACGGAATTGATTATTTTTCCACCCAGACCTGCACCCCCCACTCCTACCTTTTCCATTCTAGTGGATGATGCGATCATCAACCCAGTAAGCTCTGTATGTTGTCTTGGGGTGACTTTTGACCCTGCTCTTTCCTTCTCTAACCACATCTCTTCCACTGCTAAAACCTGTCGATTTTTGCTTTGCACCATTGCCAAGATCCGCCCCATTTCTCTCTCACTCCACTGTTAACACCCTCATGCATGCTCTCATCCTATCCCGCTTGGACTACTGCAATGTTCTTCTATCTGGCCTTCCAGTTTCCCACCTCTCCCCACTCCAGTCTATTCTAAATTGTGCTGCCAGAATTCTCTCCCTCTCTCCCCAGAAGGGATTCCTTTCTCCCAATCTCTCTCTGCTCCTTGGCTCCCCATAAGCAAACAAATCATTTTCAGTGTTCTCCTTCTGACATTTAAGGCACTTCACTCCATTGCCCCTCCCTACATTTCCTCACTCGTATGCCTGTACATTCTTCAATGTCAACTGTGCTCCTCCCAAAGCAGCCAGCTTTGCGCTTTGCACGCCACACACCAAAACTGCCCTTTCTTGTCTTAAACCCTTTTCTCTCTCTTCTCCCCACATCTGGAACTCTATACCCCTTTATCTTCGCCAGGAACATTCCCCCTGCACTTTTTAAAACCAAACTGAAATCCTTCCTTATGGAGCACTAGCACTGATATTTATCAGCACATGAAAAGGCACTCTCTAATCCAGAGGTCCCCAACCGCCGGTCCGCGGACCAGAACTGGGCCGTTGGGGTTTTTCAGCCGGTCCGCGGCGCCGCTGACAACTAGCTCTGCGGCCCTGCACCTGGTCAGAGCACGCTCTTTGTGGATTGAGAATGGTCTCTGCCGTAGTCATGACAGCTCGCAGCTCCTGGCAGAGAACATTATGCAGGACAGGGCGGGGCATCGGGCGGGTCTTAGTGATGCGGCCATCCAGCACAGCATGGACGGGGTGGGGCGGCAGGCTCTCCTCACTGACTCGCCCCTGGCAGAACATGTTATGTGGGGCGTGCCGGGGCAGGGCAGCAGACTGGCCTCATTGACGCGGCTCCCGGTACCGGTGTACAGCAACAGTGCTGTATACACTGAGGTCCCGCCAGCATCCCCCCCGCCCCCATATGACCAAAGCTCCGCACCTACCCCACCACCACCCCACCGGGCCATGGAAAACTGGTCTTGCTTAAAGCCGGTCCCTGGTGCAAAAAAGGTTGGGGACCTCTGCTCAAATCCATATGACAAACCACAGAAATAGAATAAGGCCACTTATCCTAAGTACAGGCTATATTTAGTTTGAAATAAAGCAGTGAAAAATGGAGTTAAGTAGTATTGCAGTACAAATACCGTACACTGTTGACTGCTATATTTCAGGGAACACCCCCTTAAGTCATAGGATTAATGTTGGCATGCAATGATACAGTCTTAAATTATCCATTGGCCAATCACCCCTTTCTCTCTCAGCTCCACTGTTAACACCCTCATGCATGCTCTCCTCCTATCCCGCTTGGACAACTGCAATGTACTTCTATCTGGCCTTCCAATTTCCAACCTCTCCCCACTCCACTCTATTCTAAATTGTGCTGCCAGAATTCTTTCCCTCTCTCCCCAGAAGGGAATCCTTTCTCCCAATCTCTCTCTGCTCCTTGGCTCCCCATAAGCAAACAAACCATTTTCAGTGTTCTCCTTCTGACATTAAAGGCACTTCATTCCATTGCCCCTCCCTACATTTCCTTACTCGTATGCCTGTACATTCCTCAATGTCAACTGTGCTCCTCCCAAAGCAGCCAGCTTTGCATGCCACACACCAATACTGCCCTTTCTCGTCTTAAACCCTTTTCTCTCTCTTCTCCCCACATCTGGAATTCTATAATCCTTTATCTTCGCCAGGAACATTCCGCCTGCACTTTTAAAACCAAATTGAAGTCCTTCCTTATGGAGCACTAGCACTGATATTTATTACTGGCATTTATGTATACAGGGCCGGTCCTGGCTAGATTTGCGCCCTGGGCGAACCACCCCTTGGGCGCC
>WMED01006610.1:0-18327 GCA_019650415.1 Pipa parva
TTAAGTGGTGGAACTTGCACTATTGGTGACTGACCAAATACTTTTTTTCCCCACTGTAACCTTGTTGGTCTCTGTGTCTCTTTGTGTGGTTTTCTCTTTACCTCCTTCTTTTCCTATATACTCTTTTTCCCCTCCCAACCGCCCTTTCTTTTTTTTCCCCTTCCCTATCTCTCCCCTCTTCTCTCCCTCCTTTTCACCCCCTCCCCCTGAACCTTTTAATCCTCTATTTGTGTTATCTGGGTTCGATTTGTATTTTGTGGGGTGTGGGGTGTGGGGTTGTTCCTCATATTCTAGCCAGAGCCTCCATGTTCTCAGAAATCTGTCATATTGATTTAGGTTACATGCAGTCATTTTTTCATATTCTATATTCATTCTGAAGTTTTTCTGAATTTCTTTTCTGGTGGGTGTCCAGGCCGACCTCCAGTTTTTTGCAAGTAGGGATTTGGTGGTCAGAACTTTTTTCCTTTTTAAAATCTCAAAACAAGCTTCTCTTTTTAACTTGTTACTTACACAATTGCTTGTTGCCTTACACATTTACACTGGAATACACAGAGAGGGGAATTCAGGATAGTCCGAAGTGAAGTGCGGAGTGTTCGCCTCACTTCGGACTGACTGATCTGCGCTCGCTGATGTCCTGCACGTGGACATCAGCGAGCGCATTAAAGGGATTCCAGTCTCGGCGACAGCAAAAGAGTTACTTTATTGCTATAACATTATACTTCTGACAAACAATAACAGTGTCTTTAACTTTGTTTTTACCGTGGAATAGTACTGCTATAATTAAATATATTATACAGTATTTATAAAACGCTGCTAGATTACGAAGCACTGAACATTTCAACAATTCAATTCTAATAATAAAATGGGAGAAATGCTAATTTCAGTACTAGTGAAGTACATTAAAAGGATAGAATCATGAAAATACATCACTGTAAGGGCCAGGCAGAGACAGATACAAGAGAACATCCCTTCTGCAGGCAGGCAGGGCACTATACTTACATTTTTTTTGCATTAGAGATTTTTAACTTGTATATAAAAAAGCTTTTAAGTTCCATTCTGAAGTGTGCATCTATCTTCTAGCCACTGGTACTCTGTAGCCACTTTTTGCAGCAACAGCACTAGCTTAGACTTATTCTTTTTAAGTATAATAGTCTCAATGAAGTTATCAGGCAGGAGTTTTGTCTTGGGATCACAAGAATTCCTGGGAAGTCTTATTAATTTGCAGTACAGGCCTTTACTGGCTGGGAGGCTCAGTGGAACATCTAGAATGTCTGTGGGAGAGTAAATGGTGGAATGTCTTTAGGGAATAGTCAAAGCATCCGGTGACACATCTGTGGGGGTGTAACCAATGATAGAATCTGTAAAACTCCCATAATGTAATATGGGGAGCAGGAGATCAACAAACACAACAGCAGAAATTTGAGAACGTCATTGTTATAACTTTCCCCCATTCATGTCACTGTATATACATCAGGACTGAATATTATCTCAAATCAAAATAAATTACCCATCAGCTTTCAATTCTGAAAACAATTAACACATGCAAATCGCACCAAACCATATGTGTTTGCAGTTTCCACAAATGTCAACATTTAAAGTGTATACATTTACTAGGAAGTCTGTCACTTCATATTCTGCTGATTTGGTTTATATGTTTAGTTGTTTTTTCATAACATTTACATAAATAGCTTGGTTTTCATGATATAATGACATTCAGGGCATTTATCAAACTAACAAAATACGTAATTGCTTTTATCGGTTTTTTTGCTGTATAATCATAATAATGATTAAAAAGATACATTTCAGAAAGATTACTAATCATTTTTTCATCTTTTCAAATACCTCCAACCTCTTGTGTCAATCAAAATCTAGCACTTAATTTGATATACCCCTTTTTATATATTTCTTGTATTGTTTAATGCACTTTTCCCTTGTTTGTATTGTACTTGTATCGCTGTATTGTACAGCGCTGCATAAATTTGCGGCGCTTTATAAATAAAATTATACATACATGCATACATATGATTTTGCAAGTCTTTTAATACCATAACACATCTAATGCTACTTTACTTAAGAACAGGATTTCTGTAATATCACAGCCAGGACCAGCAGAAATCAATAGAAGAACAGACACTGCTGAAATTGGGATCCTGGAGTCCCGGGTATGTACTGCTGCTCATAGGAAGGAGGATCATCGGCTCCTTTATCCTCCTTCCTATGAGCAGCAGTACATACCTGGGACTCCGGGATCTGAACACAGCAGCAGTTCACTCCAGACAACCCGCTCTCTCTGCTGTTGCCTTTCTGCTTGACTGCCCCCAGGTACCCATGATGCCCTTAAATGCCTTCCAGTGACATGGTCTCTAAGCCCCGCAGGTCTCTCTTGCAGCCTGTCTCGGCTCCGGGAGTACCGTACACGGTCCAGGATCATGCTGTCTCTAGGGGTTTCGCAGATGGTTCTGGGATGCCTTATCGTGGCTGTCAGCTTTGCAGCACTTGCCCTTACTACCTCTGCTAGAGTCAGGCATTCGTATCTCATAAAAACTGATTGCCACCTTCTCTCTCTCTCTTGTTCCGCAAAGCGGCAGCTCTTACAGAGCTCACAGCAAAACAGAAAGACTCGATGACGATTTCTGTCACAATTAATTACCGTATTTGCCGGCATATAAGATGACTTTTTTGCTCTGAAAAGCATGCCTCCAAGTGGAAGGGTCGTCTTATATGCCGGGTGCACTTCAGTTGGGCTAGACACAGCTGCCCATAGTGACCTCCCAATGCCTATGGTACATACCGTCCAGCGTAGCTGCGGTATCCAGCGATGCCACAGTTGTTTACCAGCATGGCCGCGGCGAGCATCAGCAGAGAGACAGGGGTGCCAGCCTTTTCAGTATTTCGGCCCACCCCTTGTCTACGTAGAGCTCGCACATGCGCAGTGCAGGTAACAGATGCAGGGGCAGGCTGGAGGCAGTGAGGTAGGCACAGAGATGCAGCGTGACAGTCACAAAGGTGCAGGGGCGGGCCGGAGCCAGCCTTTTCAGCCCACCCCTTGTCTACAGAGCCGATCACAGAGATGCAGAGACAGAACGGAGGCAGTGAGGTAGGCATCGGTGGGTGTTCAGCGTGTCAGTAATAGAGATGCAGGGGCAGGCCAGAGGCAGTAAGGTAGCACTGCGGCTGTGCGTAAGAGGGGGTAGTCTTATATGGTGATTATAGAACAAACTCTATATTTTGAGTGGAAATGTTGGGGGGTCGTCTTATACGCCCACTGGACTCTGCATGTCTCACTAACTACTGTCCTGCCTATCTCTTACCTTTCACACTTCTAAACTTCTGGAAATATACCACACGCAAGGCTACTTTCAAGGTAGTACATTGAAAGTGTCATCATCCAAGATTCTCTGTTATATTATTTTGCAGCTTCATTTTTCAGAAATAATTAAATGGTGGATTACTAAAGTATATAAGTAGAAAATGACATGTTTACCATCTCAAATAATTTACTAGAACTCACATGCGCTCAAGCTCACAGTCTCTTTTTATATAGTTTGAGACAATTCAGTAATAACTATACACTATAGTACATTTTTAATGAATCAATGCTGTTGATTTGTAGCAGGACTTTCAATAATGAAACAATGTTTAAACACTAGATGCAATGTGAATTTCAAAATTTCCCAAGGACTTGTCAGACAAAATAATATTCTTTTGTCAAATGGCTTATTTTCTTGATTTTGATAAAAATCCACATGTGGCACATTTTTTATTGATCATTTTTTTCCTTCATTGTTTCTGTGTGACTGAATCAGCTAATGGTTACAGGTCTATGTCACTGTCTTTTGGGTCAGAAAACATTGAATGTTTTCTGGTTGCTTGGATGAGTATAATTGCTTTCTTTGTAAGAAGGGAAGGGAGGCTAGAGTTTTCAGGGAAATTACATATAGCATCCAAAGTTTATAACATAGAAAGAAGCTTGCATTTTGTCTAGAGTAGATTCAATTTGTTTTGCTGTTTTTTTCTGGCAAATGTTACAGGTTTGATTGATGGAAGAAGATAACAAAACTTATAATTTCTATAGTTACTGTACTAGATGGTATAAAACCTGCCAATTAATGAAGATACAAAGAGCAGTAAGGCTAGGTTCACACAGTGCATCATACGCTAATGTGAAAAAAAACTCTAGCGGATTTTTATATTGTATTTACCAGTGACAGTGTGAATGAGGCCCTCGGTGTTCACAGCTCTTCCTATGCGGCCGCATTTTGTGTGCAGCATATCATACACCAGCCAAAATGCGACACCCAGCGTTCCAGACGCAGTGTATGTGCATCATACGCTAGTGTGTCCGCAACTGGGTAAGTACATAAGTTTTCACAGAGCTGTATTTTTTTTTTCACACTAGTGTATGATGCACTGCGCATCATATGCTAGTGTAAACCTAGCCCAGGGGTCATCAAACTAAGAAGAGAAAGGAGCCATTTTACTTTCTCCTCCAGCGGCGACAAATTATTTCGAGCCACAAAGGGGGAGAAGCACACATGACCTGCTGACGGCCAATCGGAAGAGGCGTCGGAGATCACGTGGTGGCGACTGTACAATGTGGAAATTGTTGCGGATTTGCTATGGGAATCAGGGAATTCGACAGTCGAATTTGCACCTTAGTGAATAACCTAATTAGTCCTGGTGAATATGGAGGTGGTGTCCATTTGACTAATAAAAAATGTTTTATGTTGACTTTTATTTATAAGATCATGTCTCTAAGATAACATTTTAAAAAGTACAATATTTTAGCCAGGAGATCATGGGTGGGGCTAGAGAGATGCGCTCCAAGCCATGTGAAGCTGAATAATTTCTTACACAGAATTCACACTTATATGCAACATGTTGGATTTCAGAATTCGGGCTGCAGGCCGTAGGTTGGGCATCACTGGCTTAGTATAAAGGAGTTTCATATTTATGTGTGAAGTTATGTCAGCACTATGCTTCTCCTTTAACAGTGTTGCATATGGTTCTTAATTTCTTTTTTGTACTGTACCCTTTCCAGTATTACATTATGCTTTACCTTACTGGTTGCACCACAATTCTTGGTTGGGATGTCAAAAAAAAAAAAGAATATCTGATCATAAGCCGGCATATTTGTATTTTTTTCAATGTCTAATTTTGAAATGACTGAAACTTGTTTTGGGACATCATTACCTTTAAGGGATCTGAGCTAGTACCTTTTGTTTGAATTTAAGCTAAAATTTTGGTTATTCCTTGGTTATATACATGAAATCATTTTTACAGCATTTCTTTCTCCTCTTAGCCCATTCTTATCAATAGAAATCATATAATCTGACACCCACTAACCAGTTTAGCCAATTTTTCTTCATCCAATCATACAATGAAGGAGCATTTTACTTGACTATTTGATTAAAGAACCAGGAAATCTCAAGAATTCAATAAACATTTGATAGATATGATTAAAGATATACTTAACCGTGAACAACATGTCTTTGCTTTTGAAGGGCTCACTATAAAACTTTAATTAACACAACACTGCATCACTGTGACATACTATCCTGTAGATATAATCCTTTGTAAAAGTTTTTTCACTTCCTAAGTCCTAGACCAGTGATGGCCAACCTTTTGAGCTCAGTGTGTCAAAATGTGTCAAAAAACGAGCATAACTCAGCTGGTGTGTCACTTCGAGAAAAATCCGTAGGCGAGGCAACGTTCATACTGAGAGCACAGCACAAACGATGCCATGACACGTGTCAGCAAAAATGTCTTGGTGGGTCACCTCTGACACACTTGTCATAGGGTATCCATCAATGCTCTAGACCATGATATTGCAATAATCATCTTGGTTTTATCCCACAAAGCAGACTGCAACAATCTAAAAATATTAAAATGTGCACTAAGATAATGTATGTATGTATATGTATAATTTTATTTATAAAGCACCACAAATTTGCGCAGTGCTGTACAGTTCAGCAATACAAATATAATACAGACATGGAAAAAGTGCATTAAACAATACAAGTATAATATCACAAGGATACAACACTTTAACCTTTAACAGTCCAACTTTTCCAATTTGGGAACTTGTAATAAATAATAAATTAATAATGTAATAATATAATAAATTATTTATTACATGTTCTCAAATTGCGAACGTTGGACTTTTAAAGGTTAAGTGCTAGGTTGCAGTTGACACAAGAGGTTGGAAGTCCCTGTCCCATAGAGCTTACAATCTAAATAGCATGAGGGGGATATAATGTAGGATGGAGGACAATGAAAAGAACAAAATAAAAATATATTAGAAGAAAGCATTGTTTTAGAAAAAATAATTCAATATTAAAATTAGTTTTTGACTTTCTATTCCATTTCATTAAAGTTATACTTTTAATTTGTCTTTTAGATTTACTTTTTAGAGATTTTTTTTTGTTTCTACTTTTAAAATATAAGCTGAAGTTATTCACAATTTATTTATCTGTGCTCATGAATAAATTGGGGATTTCAGAATTTTACAGCATTCAGATTTGCTGCTGTACATTACCACTATTACCCAGGCACCTTGCTCTTATCATCACGCTGCCTTGCTTATTGCAAAGAAATAGACTCAACAAACCTAATCTGTGAGTAGTGTAGGTCCAACAGAATATTTCTCTTGTTGGTAGCTGAATAAGAACACATTCACTGGGTCTGACTGCGCTTATGATGGCATAAATTGTCGCGGTGGCTGTACAATGGGGAAATTGTTGCGGATTTGCTATGGGAATCAGGGAATTCAACAGTTGAATTTTCACCTTAGTGAATAACCTCCTTAGTCCTGGTGAATATGGAGGTGTTGTCCATTTGACTAAAATGTTTTATGTTGACTTTCATTTATAAGATCATGTCTGTAAAATAATGTTACATACCTGTCCCACGCTCCTGCGGCGTCCTCTCCTCCTCATGCGGCCATCACGGCTTTGAAGGACAGGCATTGTTGCTTAGCAATGACACCGGCCCCTCCCCTGTATGCATAATTTCAAAGTACCATGGGTTATACAGTTCTGAGAAAATCAACAATATAATTATAAAACAGACATCAAAAAAGTACTTGATATAACAAGCATATAATCATGAAGAAACATCACTCTAAGTGCCAGTGATTGAGAATAAAAGAGGAATGTCCCTGTCCCATAGAACTTGCAATCTAATTGGGAGGGAGGCTTTCATATACAGATGCAATAAACAAAGGTGCTATTTAACCTATAACTGACAATCATAAGCAGAAACAACTACTTAAGTATGAAATATGTGAAGAAAAAACATGAAAAATAGTGTTAGTGCTCCATATGCTAAGATATAAATTTGGTATTGAAATACTGAGTGACTGTTCTTGGTGGAGGTAGAGGTATAGAAATTCAGAGATACATGGTAGCAAGAGACAATGGTTTAAGACAAGAAAGGGCAGTAATGGTGAGTGGTGTTAAAAGATGATTGTTTTGTGAAGAATTGAAGTAATGGGAATGCAAGTGAAAGGGATACCAGTCTCAGCGAGACCACTCGAGTCGCCTCGCTGAAACTGGAATTTCTTTAATGCATTCGCTGATGTCCGCGTGCAGCACATCAGCGAGCGCATAACAGTCAGTGCAAAGTGATGCGAAGGATCCACACCTCACATCGCACTATGGTGAATTCCCCCCCATAGGCAGGGGCATTGGAGTGAAATGTTTTCAATATCAAAAGGAGGACACTTTAAATCCCTGTTTGTGATCCATTTGTCCTATATCTGCAACATTCTGCCTTTTCAGTTTCTCCATTGAGTCCCTCACTCTCTCTGTTCTCTAAACTCTGCTATTATGTCTTCATTGATAATTGTCTAAAAGTTACTAATCTCAGATTGGTTGCCAATGCTGATCTATTCCATTTAATCCATACTTTAGAGACATCTGGGAATGTATCCATCAATTGCTCTTCGTTTTTTCTAGGAAAATGAGGGGAAGGAAAAGTAGATACATTTTACATAATAGCTGTTATCTTGAGTAACTTTTATAATCTGGCTTTTGATGCTGACTTGTCTTCTATCTTAAATTATGTAAATATGTACACATCTACATTTAATATGTTAATTAAGTAGTTAACCATATGGTTGTGTTTGTAACAATATTTTTGTTTCATTTTTGGTGAATCCAGATGCTCTCAGATCTCTAGATGATATCGGGTGTAATATTAGTGTGATCCAAAATATATCCAGAAATATCAATTTAGTAACCTCTTAGACCAATACCAGTAAGTGGGGTAGTTACTCATTTACTTTTTTTAAGTTAATTAACACAGGGTGATCTTCTGTTACTTCACTTAAAAAAAATAAATATATATATATATATATTTTTTAATCTTTAATTATTAGTTTAGTGAAAAGTTCACATGTTCTCTATATTATACATTCCCAAATATCTACTCTCTTAAAAGGTAGTAGTCAAATATTATTTTATTTCAAAATGTCTAATTATGTATTTGTAATGAATAATGGGTTGCAAACTGGGGGTACTGGGTATAAACTGGAAGCGTAAAATATTCTGCTGGTCAAGAAAATGTGCTGCGCTGTCTACAGTGATTATCAGTAGAGTTTATTATAGGAAATGCCCACTGTGTCTTTATGACAATATTCACCTTTTTATACCCAATAGCAACATTTATAGCAAATTGTAGATATTTATAAAGTAATCAACAAATTGTCAGTTAGATATACAGCAATTTATATTGTAATTATGATGATAAATTTTAATTCCAATGTTACCAGAAATGATAAAGTGATATACTGTATGATTAAATTGTTTAATCAGAAATATATTACGTATAAATACAAGTTCAGATAAAATAATTAATCTCACTGAGGGTTTACTAATCCTTGGTTTTATTGTGTCAGTATCCAACTCATTGCTAGGATTGTCCTCAAAGCCAAATAAGTTTCATTACGAAACGCATAAAAGGGAGACCCATTTCTTTAACTTTCAATGATTCTGGAAGCTTTGTACAACAGCAGCACATGTTTTTATTTAATTAAAACAAAAATAATATACTGTATAGGAATGAAAGAAGTGAAATGATTGGTTCAAAATTTCTAAAGCCAAAATAAAACTGCAAAAAAAAAATAAAGAATTTCATATGGTAAGGCAAAGCACACACTTTCCCCCTATACTTAGAATAATCATTTTTGTCAGGGTTAATAAAGCATAGTCTCTTTCCTTTGATTTGTCAGATAATTAGCTGGATATACCTCTTATATTTGTACTAGGTTACTAACATTCCACACTTTTGTTTTATGTGTGTTTTGGCATGACAGTTTATTCATGGTACAGGTGATTTATACAGGCTTGAGATGGAGCAGTCCTTTTTAATATTAATAGTTTGCTTAAGGGCAGCTTAGCTGTGTCGGCCTGTAGAAGCTTGTAAATTTTTATGATTAAATGGTTTATTTATGTAACTTGTTTTATAAAGTGGTTCCTCGTCCATATTATTACTAGTTTTCTCTGAAACAAACGTAGCTATTATCAAGGGATCAACCACTGCCTGCTATAAAGGGTGTCCTGTGGGTACCATATGTATCCCAGCTAATAAGGACTGAAGCACAACAGTGAAATAGTGTAGAACAAGTACCACAAGTTTGGTCCCTTTTGCATTACCTTATTTGTACAACTTTTCAGTAAAATGTTACTTTCTGTCATACTATATTGCAATATGAAACCATCTCCATATGCTCCACTGTGCCGTAGTAATCTGTCACAAATGTAAAATAAGAAAATATATATGTCTACTTAAAAAGAAAAAAATGTGCAACTATGGTCAATCACATCTGACAATACGTTTGATTCATAATAGAGGTGACTAAAATATTACCCTATAATGCAGAATGCTATTATCTCAACAGACCAAATGTCTAGATGGAATTGCAAAACAAATATAACTATCAAACAAAAATGTCAGCATAAAGGATTTATCATACCTAAGTGCTCTATTTCATTTCTTTTTCCTTTAATCCCTCATGTCAACGAGCTTCTCACTATTCTCCTATTGTTTTTTTCCCTTGAATAAAATGTATTATAAACATAATCAGACTTCAAATAACTACGCTGTGCCGCCTTTCTACATTTTCCACTATGTAGATTTCAGTCTGAGTCTCACAACTTCATAGTTTGAAAAGCAAATGCTATTTAAATAGCAATAAATGACAAAAAGTCATTATCCAAACAATTTAAATGAAAATATAGCTTTTTGTTATTCGGGTTCAATATCAAATCACAGCAATAGTTTACATTTTTAATGCGTTAACTCGACTCGATGGAACGCTTTTACATTTCCCTTGATTGAACGAATAAAGCTGAATTCCCTTGGAGTATTGAATTCTGATTCAAGTTATTTGGGAAAACAAATAAGACATTAGAAACAGCAGTGATAAGAAAATGGACTGACCCTGTGGTTTTCAGATATGCATTCAAGCATTAGCATTTCAGTTTTGACAATTTGTATTTTTTTTTCCCCTAGGATTCAAATTCTACTGCATTGTATAGTGCATCATAATGCAGTGTATGGCTTTATATAAGGCGGAATTACATAGTTCCAACTGATTGATACTGGTAACTCATTTCACTGAATTAAGTCTCTTTATCAAACCCGATTACATTACAGCTTCTACATTAATGTTCAGCTTCAAAATTCTGCATCAGAGATTTATGTTGAGCCAAACAGTTTTCAGTGATCTTCTAAATGTATGGCCTAACCATATCAATATGAAATTATAATAGGGTCATGGCCTTATAAATAGATTTTTTTTTATTACTAATAGTCATTTACAAGTAAAATTGTTTGAAGGTTTTCTAAGAGATACTATCCTGGAGTATCTCAATTCAAAGAAATGTGTAACTCCATATCAGCATGGGTTTATGAAGAATCAATCCTGCCAAACAAATTTAAATAGCAATTTTTAGGAAGTGAGTTATAGACTGGACCAGGGGGAGTCACTGGATGTCATATACCTTGATTTTTCCAAAGCATTTGATACTGTGCCACATAAAAAGCTGGTACATACAATGAGGTTGCTTGGTCTTGGGGAAAATGTGTGTAAGTGGGTCAATAACTGTTTTAGTGATAGAAAACAGAGGGTGTTTATTAATGGTAAATACATTGAGTTACTGTTAATAGTGGTGTACCCCCAGGGTTCACTTTTGGGCCCTCTTCTCTTCAATATATTTATAAATTACCTTGTCCAGGGATTGCATAGTAAAATTAAAATTTACGTTTTTGCAGATGTTAAACTGTATAATGTAGATGATACAAAGGATAATAGTATTTTAGTACAGATGTATCTAGATACGCTGGAAGCTTGGCCAGAAAAGTGGCAAATGAGGTTTAAATGTAAGGTTATGCATATGGGAAGTGGAAATGCATGTCTAGATTATTTTCTAATTGGAAAAACAGTGGGCAAAACAAACATGGAAAAGGATTTGGGAAGCTTAGTTGCCAATAAACATAACTGTAGCAACCACTTTTAAGCAGCAGCTGCCAAAGCAAATAGGATCATGGGGCGCATCAAAAGGGGCATAGATGCACATGATGGGAACATCATGGAATATTGTTTGTACATTTGGTCACC
Source organism: Pipa parva (assembly GCA_019650415.1). Lineage (NCBI taxonomy): Eukaryota > Metazoa > Chordata > Amphibia > Anura > Pipidae > Pipa > Pipa parva. Next base: position 11,624 of record WMED01006610.1, read on the forward strand.
AGTTGAGAGGATCACTTAGGGGTTTGCAGGATACCACAGCGGGTTTGGTGCTGGCCCCACCCAGGTTGCAGAGTCTAAGTTTATTCATCTTTAACCCCTACAAGGGGGTATGGCCTTTGTTGCAAGGGGATCCCCAGGTCATGGCTCCCGGGGGAGGCATCCACTGGTGGTGCTGAGGTGGGTAGTGAAAGAGTAGGAGAGAACTTCTAAAAATAGGATCACTGATAGCCAGGTATACAAGGAGATAAAGACCAAACTGGAGATAAGCTGACTGCAGCAGATAAGCCTCTGGGGAGAACTGGAAACAAGCAGGCTGAAACAGGAATAACAGCAGAGAAACAGGAATGCAGCAGGATCTTGCAGAACAAATAAAGGTTCAATACATGCTAGATCAAGAACGCACGAAGTAGGTCCTATAATCAGGCAAGGGCACCCACAGCCTGCAAAATATATATAGACAGAGCCTTGTGGGGACTGATTGGCAACCAGCTTCCAGATATGAGTAAATGAATCTACTTATTCAAAGCACCTGTGGAAAGTTGAAAGACAGAAGCAATTAGGGCTGGGTTCAGGAACTAGTAAATCAGCAAGGCCTGAAACCTCAGGTGGCTCTGTGGCAAAGATGTAAGATCACCACCTGTGAACAGGACTTCCAGGATTAAAATCCCAGGACCAGAGCGATTGCTATGTTATACAAGTGCACAAAAAAGATGTAGTTGAGCTTGAGCGGGTTCAAAGGTGGGCTACTAAAGTAATAAAAATAACGGGCAGACTAGAGTACCAAGAAAGATTAGCAAAATTGGGATTGTTTAGTCTTTAAAAGAGAAGATTAAGAGGTGACCTAATTACCATGTATAAATATATCAGGGGTCAGAGATCTCTCCCACAATCTATTTATACCAAGAACTGTAAGTATAACAAGGGGGTATCCTTTACGTTTAGAGGAAAGAAAGTTTCTGCATCTACATAGAAGGGGATTTTTACTGTAAGAACAGTGAGGTTATGGAACTCTCTGCCTGAAGAAGTTGTTATGGTTAATTCCATTAAAGAGTTCAAAACTGGTTTGGATGCTTTCCTTCAGTTTAAGAACATTACAAGTTATGGGTACTGGATAACTGAAGGTGGGATCTTGATCTGGGGAATTATTTTGATAATGTAATATTTGGAGTCAGGAAGGAATTTTTTCCCTACTATGAGTATAATTGGCTCTTGCCTCATGCTTCTTTTTGCCTATATCCTGATCAACATAGCAGGAAAATAGGCTGAACTGTACAGACTTACGACTTTTTTTTAAGCCTTATAAAGTATGTTACTATGCTACTAATGTAGTGTAAGAAATACTTACCGGCATCCATTCCAGCACAGGGTCTCCTCCTCTCATGCACGCACTGCTGGCGCTTTGAGTGCACGGGCAGGAGACGCGCTTGCCATGACGTCACGGGGGCGTGCGCCTAGTGCGCCAGGAGGCATGAGTGCCTCTCTGCCTATATAAGGCAGATGCGCTCCAGTCCCAGCGCCCTATTTTAAAAATACAAAAAGCACACGTTTGAGTATTTGTTGGGCTCCATTAAGTTCCTGCTATATTATTAAAGCTATAGTCGGTTTTGTATTTCCTGCCATCGCTAGAGAATCATCTTTAGAGTCCTGTGTTCTAATCCTGTTCCTGTGTCCAGTGTACCTGAGTCCTATACTTTGGCTGTATCCGCAACCACCACTGAACAGCTGACTTAGGGGCCATGACCTGGGTACTCTCGGCAGCTGAGTCCAGTACCTTCTTGCTGGGGGTTAAAGGTGAAAAGTACCTTAGACTCCGCGCCCTAAGTACAGCTAGCGCCAAGTTCAGTGTGGTTTCTATCAGCAACCTCCTTCTCCTCTACTTCTCGGTTCCGAACCATTACATGTAGGACCTCCGTTATGAGGAGAGAAACAATTAAAACTATTCAGCCTAAAAAAAAAGACTGTTATAAAGGGAGATGTGATAATCACCTTGTATGAATATATAATTGGTCCTTGTAAGAAATATTGTGATGAGCTGTTCACTTTCAGAACAACTCAAAAGACATCTATCTATCTAACTGTATCTATCTATGTACTTTGCCTAGATAAAGGCTCAAAGGGAAGCTACACAATAAAAATAAATATTTTCAACAATTTGCACAAAATATTTTAGCCACCTTTCTACCTGTCTATCCATCTGTGCATCCATCCATTCATCTTTTGATTTTTCAAATAGACAAATCTGAATACATATGTCAAATTATTTCACTTTCATTCTTTTTTTTATTATACAAACCTCTACAGCGCACCCACCATATATTTTATTTTTGAAAATATTGGAATTAATCCAAAATACATTATTTCAAAAAGATCTGACCTACTTTCAGCTTGAGCAATATAGCACCTAATAAATGCTGAAGATAAACAGTACACACCAAGAGTGAATTAATTTAGCTTTTTGTCTGTTTTTTGGGTTATAGTGTGGCATCTTAGGAAAAAAAGAAAACACTGTCAGATTACAATAGCAATACAGTTTCTCAGATGGCTCTTTCTAGACATCTAAGATTCATATCTGTAGTTTGAAAGAAATAGCAATTGCAATAATCAAATCCTTTCTTCATACTGACAACAGAAAATCACCCAAAATGGAATCTTCACAAATAACTAAATAAAACAAATACTGACATCATAAGAAATGTGAAAAAGGCAGGCTTTCCTTAACATAAATCAAGCTAAGATAAGTCTACTAAAAAGCTCCCAATGCAAACTATTAATCACTGCATGATAGGATTGTCAAAATTCAGCTTTTGTCTTAGATTATAAAAGAGAGCATAAATTACATAGAGCTCAACATTAAATATGACAAAATACAAATTTTGTGAAAAGTTATATATAATATTTTAGGTACAGAATTGTTTGTATACCTTAAGCTGCCAAAAGTAGCTACTGCTTTACATTTGTAAGGATGTAATGACATTTAACTAATTTGTAACCAAAGTAAATTTGCATGTATACACCCGAATTTTCAAAAAAACAATAGTTTTAGTTTAATTTGGAAACAGATAGAGAAAAGGGGAAGCTTAGAGCTTAATGAAGTAACCAAACAACAAGTGCAGAATCAGTACAAAATTTATAGCGCATTATACAGTATATTAAGACAAGCAACAAATATAAGATTATCCATCCCCCAAAAGCTATAATAATACTGGACTGTTTTATTTGTTCATTTATATAGCACTGATATATTACGGAGAACTTTACAGAGGTTCACCATTCAATTCAGTCCCAGCCCCATGGAGCTTACAATCTAGTTTCCCTATTCAGTCACACACACGTATGTTTTTAGATTGAGAGAGGAGATCCATGCAATTGTGGGAAGAACATGCAAACTCCATGCAGATGACATCCAGGGCAGAAATGAACCCAGAGCTGCAAGGCAGCAGCGCTAACCACTGAGCCACCACACTATCCATGTAAATGGTAGCATCTAGCAGGCATCTGAGTGTGCAATACAACTAATTGCCTACTGGGAAATGAAGTACAGCTGATGGGGAACTTTGAAGACTGAATAATGCAACTAGTAAGTTACTGAAGGACAAGTCTATCCATATTAGCCTATTATAAAAAAAAAAAAAACACATGAGGCAAATCTAGAATTAGCTTAGATAGTAGAGTTTCCACGTGTGAATACAATTGAGTTTCCACTAAATTATCCATCAGGTTTTCCCAACCTCTCTTAGGATGACCATCTTTGCCAATGCATTTTCTAGTTAACAAATGCTCACAGGGTTTTTCTGTAACCTGTTATGTCTAAAAAAGCATGTTGTCCACTCAGCAGCTACGTTAAGAAAAATTATGTCTAGGGGCGAATTGGTCAAATCTTGCGATACTTACTTCACATCATTCTCCGGAGTTATTAAACTCGGAAAAGCGCAAACGGCTTTTCTGAGTTTAATAAATTTCACCTTAGGTGTGAAGGTCATCCATCCACTTCCCTCTGATCACCCAGCTGCAGTTCCAGTTGTCCCTTTATTAGGCTCTAGGCAACTCCTGGACTGCATTCTAACAATAGGTCAGCATAAGTGGGGCAATATACACCTCATCACACCCTATACAGTTACACATTCCTATTGCAATCTTTCTTTGAAAAAAAATAATTTTACAACAGTTAGTTCAGCACATTGACCTTCAGTTCTCTCTTTGCTTGCATCTGACTGCACTTTCCATTCTGTCTGTTTAATCATCTGCAGGTGCACTGAACAACTGTGAAATGGAAGTGTGAATTAAAGGATATGTAAACCCTGTCTATAAAGAAAGCTCCATTTACCTATTGTCAAGCAATAAATCAATTAAGAAACTCCTGACTCATGTCTTTACTCAGCAGGGCTCAGTATCCCCCTGCAACTGCATTGTCTCTGTAAACAGGTTCTGTGTATGGGAAGTGTAGGGTTAAAGCAACACCCTCCTCTCTCCACAGCAGAATGCACAGGTGATGGGACAGGTCTTATCGGCTCATGCTAAGGGTTATAAACAGGCCTTTTAGATAAGATGAAGGGAAGGGGTTTTCCCCACAAGAACAGCTCTCTGTGATGTCACTCGAGGCAGGACTTATTGGCACTGCACAGGAAAAGTAATCAGAATGGGAGGGGGAGCAGGACTGTTTAAACTAGAGACAAGTACTACTGATTCCAAAATGGTTTTTACATTTGAATGTTTAGGTTGGCTATAATGTTTTTACCCAAACTATTCATTCCCTTTAAGTTTTGAAAATGTATTGTTTATGAACTATTTCATTTTTCAAATATGGATATCACATCATAAACATATATTTTATGTATATTAATTCAGTAGACGTGGTAGCGTTCCTGTAAGCATGTGCCTATACCTGACTGGTGTCACTGGTTGTGTAAAATTAGCACTGCTGCAAGAAAACAAATATAAATAACCATCTAAATATCATACTGCTGAATAAAGCTAGGGAGTCAGTACAAAAGGTGATAACTATTCATATGTTCACATATCTTAAATAGCATTGATTTAAAGTTCATTTGGAGATTCTGACTCACATGTTGGGAAAAATTTGTGTTAATTCAAGGGCAGGTACAGCAGAGGCAAACAGTCCTTCTGCAAACAATACAACTGATGTAACATGGTTGAATTGTTACTGCTTTAAGAATAAAAACAATAAGAAGGAAATAGCAACATTGGAAACTAAAGAATTAAGCTATGGGGGTTATTGACTAAAGTGAGAATTTGACTGTCGAATTCTCAAACAGCATATTCACATAGCAAATCCTCGACTGCAACAATATTCACATAGTAAAGTCACAACAATGACAGTAGCCATCTTTTGGGTAGTGGCAAATTCACACTTTTTGCATAACAATTCACACTTTAGCCAATAACCCCTGTGGGGAACTAGTCAAATGATTGGGGAGCAGGATAGCTCTGCAGGACAACTTTTGCCCTAAGGCAGACCTAGAGGTCTCCTACCCCCAAATAGCCTTTAAGACACAGCAATATGTCTCACTGGGTGGAACCTCCCCTCCAGCAAGCTAGGGAAGAGTGAAAACTTTCACTAAGAAGCATATTCTTTATAAAGCCCCTTAATTAGTAACTCAAGCTCATCTGAGACACAGGTGAGATTTATGGATTAACTCTTTCAGAATTGGCTGCTGCTTTCTCTATACTCTAGTATGCTGCACACAATGTCATCCAGAACAATGAAAACTATACCACATAATACACATTACAACCACTTTACAATACACCATTTGATAAAAAAAATCAGCGACATTCTATCCCAGTCTGCTACACCCTCTATAAGTTAGAGATTATAAACAGAAAATTAGCATTATTCATTTTTGCATATCGGGGATTGAAAATGATCTCATTATTGGCTTTTGTTTCCTTAAATATCAGGCTCACATTAAAAAATATTTTTTGATATACCTACAAAATAATATAATACGTATCATAATACGGTCATTACTTCATAAGTGATCATTGATCTAAATTAGCAGTCAGCGACAATTTCCCATAATGCATTATGCACATCTGTACTGTGCCCTTGCTCATCTTTAAATTGATTTACTTAATATTATCTACTTTTACTTTATTTTTTTGTTTTTTCCCCCAAATTTTAAAGGTTTTTTCAATTTCAATAATATAGTTTTTGTACACTATTTTGTACCAGTTGGCTTGCTCACATTGTACTAATAATGACATCACTTCTGTGTATTCCACCTCTTCATACAGAAAAACCTCATCCTCTTTCAATTTATAATGCTTCTTTAAGTTGAAATACAATATTAGCTGTCGTAACAGCTTTATATGCATATTTTACATAAAACATAATCAGAATATTTCATAAATAAGAAGCCAGTGGAAAAAAAGTAAGTGCATATTAATCAAATTGTTATATTTCATATTCCAGAATGTTTTGCATATGTTTAATCTAGTGATGAGCGATGATATCGAGCAAAGTTGAAATCGGTACGATTATTACAATTATCGGGTGTTATCGATGAGCCGATGATTGTATAAAATTCGTAACGATAATCGTCATCACTCGATAATCGTTATGAGTCTGACATATGCATATTAAACAGGCGCCCTTTTCTGTGCTTCCCTGCAATTTTGGCGGTCAGCAAATCAGGGCAGAGCACAAAGGGGGTGGGGGGGCGTGGGTGAGCAATGTCACCACT
>WMED01006611.1:0-16497 GCA_019650415.1 Pipa parva
AAGTGGTGGAACTTGCACTATTGGTGACTGACTAAATACTTTCTTTCCCCACTGTATGAATCCCAATGTAAGAACCATGTTATTGCTATACTTCATTGTACTTCACGCCCTTGCAAAGCCATATATTTTGTTTAGCGTTGGCATGTTTCATTCCTAAATGATGACCCTGGAATGTAGCATCAATAAAAAAAATGTCCTAGAGAGACTGGTGAATTTAGATTTGCAAAAAGGTGTACTCATGTATGCTGTGTACCGAGCAGCTTAAACTTTGGAAATTGTATGTGGCATAATGAACAATAGTGACCATTATGCTTGAATGTACCTCTAGCTTTTGTGGCTATATTTACTATACTAATGTGGGTATTGCTTTCATCTTGTAATAACTTACATAAGGTCTCCGTCTCCCAATAAGGGGAAACGACTGCATGACAGTTGGGTTAGAACTGGAGTTTCAAGAACGGGATTGTGACAAGTCATTTTCTCCCGCTTTCACAAGTCATGACTATTTGCACAGTAAATACATTAGAGTTTGTTACCATTCTACTGGTTTTGTAGTAGATATCTTCATATTTTTGTGTTTGGAACGGTCAACTATAAATCATACATTTCATTTTCTTTTGCCAGTCAAACTATATAATAGTGATGCCCTCAAAATAATAGTAAAAAGAAACATATTCCTTTTCTTGTTTTTAGAGAATATGATGTCAACACAATTAACTACATGTACGCTCAATACGTGGCCAGCAGAATGGAACCAATTAACATCCCTGATGTATGTAAGGACACAAGGTTCCCATGGACTGTAAGTTACTCAAATGTTGAAAGACGTGAAATGCACTGTAGCCAAGAAAAAAAAGAGAGGTGTAGAGTTGCACATGAGAGGTGTGAACTCCATCTTTATCCTAGTGTAGATTCCTATCTTCATGTTTAAGGAAAGCTTGCTGATCGCAGGGCATTAAGGAAGGAGGCTAGGAGGGAAGTTTCTACCAATCGGCAGGTTGTCAGAGACAATTGTGCTTTATTTCCTATTAGAGAGGTATGTGCATGCAGGAATTTTATAAGGGATTGGGCAGTGAGAATATTTAGAGGTGGCAAGGGGGGATTACATCAAAGGTGAAAGCAATTAAATAGTAGATGAGGAAGGATGGAAAATGTGGGCAGTCTTTATGGTGGTCCTATGAGAAAATGTATTTATATGTATGGCTACCACTTGTCTCAGACAAATGGAATGCTAGATACTTATATTATCATTTATTTATATTCAGTACAGACACAGCTAACACATGGGGATTTTACAGCCTGTTACACTCAGGACCACTTCCCTTATTGGTTAGAAAAGGATCGTATTACACCAATGGTCCTTCTCAGAGTTGGCACACAAAAGAAGTAGGATAAAACAATATATGTTTGTTTAGTATAAGATGTTTGACACTGGGTCTATGTTAACTGATGGGGAATGGACCTGTTTTGTCATTCTTGATTTATTTTACCACAATTTGACTATTTGTAAACGATTACAAAGTCATATTGAAAAAAAAAATTAAGTTGGAAATTTCACTTTATTCATCTTCTGAATGAGTTTTGCTAAATTTGACCTTTCTTTTTGGAGCTTTGCATTTTCGTGGGAATTTGACGATAACGCCTCGTAATTTTCTATAGGAAAGAATGATTTCTGCCAAGTCAATTTTGAGCAAAATCAAAAATCTGCAATTTTGATACCATGCAAAATGTGGTCAAATCAAAGCATTATGGCACAAAAAACTGTTATAAAAACAACTGAAAGAAAGAAAAAAAGGTGCAATACAACATAAATAGTAGGGCGAAATACTTCTCAGTGCATTTTCCCTAGTAGTACATTATGCTCCTTTGTATAGCTATGGTCTTCATTTCTATTTCTCAATCAACTGAAAGTATTCAGCAGAATAATTCAAATGAAAATGTATATATTTTTTTAAAGGCAACATAATATCATAGATAACATTTTTATCATTTATATTCTGAATCAGCAATGTCTAGCAGTGCTTCACTACCCCCAATAATGACATTTCCTAGTAGAACTGGGACTAGTCTACAATGCTGGACCCTGCACAGACACGGTTCTGCTATTGTTTTTAGCTATAGGAACAGAAGTGTTGGCTTAACCATATGTGTGTGTGTGTGTGTGTGTGTGTGTCTGTGTGACACATGCATAATGAATAAGGTTTGTCACTAAACCCGTACAACAATAATGGCAACTTTGTAAACTTTTATTATTCCTTAGAAAGAAAACGAAGAGAAGAATACGAAGCACATTCAGAGTCTACTCTGTACACCAATCAAAAATGACAAGAAGAATAAAGTAATAGGTATTTAAGGTTCTACCACTGTTTTAGATTTTAATGTAAGGGGTGGGGGAGGGGAATATTTGTTTATTTTACACTGATACAATGTTAATATATGAAATTATGTAAATCCAGTGATAGTCAATAACCTGTACTATTAATCAATAACTCAACAATTTACACTGAATTAATAATCCCTCTGATGCCGTTATCCCATCAATTTATGCAGAAGATTTAGGGATTCATTCATTAAAGGGCGAGCTGTCGCATAAATGCCTGCATGCCGCATTTGAGTTTATAAATGCTGCATGCAAATTTGTCGAAGGAGCAGAATCTGCTGGGCATACTACAGTGAATTCACCAGTTTGCCTTCACCAGATCAGAGTGGTGAATTGAGGGGTTGATGATAGGGCTCCAGTGTTGTGTAAGGCGACTATTCATTCAAAAGTGACCATGGCGACTGCGACTAAATGAATCTACTACTAAACATGAACTAGGGACAAGGTGACATAGAAATAGATAGGATATTCACAGAATACAGTTAGTGGAATATGTTGAGACTGACATCGCTGCCCTTCACTTGTCAGATTCACCGTACTCCGCATGACTTTCCATCCTACTTCTATCTGACTGACTATGCTGCACTACACATGCGACCTCATCTGTTGCTGTCTGCTGCTTCAAGAATAATAAGTAAATTTGTGTCTTCCTTATCGTCGTGACGTGAACAGACGCAAAGTCACTATGCTAGGTGAATTAATGAATGAATGACCCCCTTAAGTAACCAGAAAAGGCTTGACCAAATCTTAGTTTGAATTTAATATAATTGTCTATAGTGGTCAACAAATATTCTTAAATTAAGTATCAATCTAAACAGAAATATTTGTGATTTTACTGGCCCTTTAAATAACCCTGTAGAAGATGTTTATCATCAGGGATGACAATGTGTATCATTTTAGAAAAGAAGCAGCAGCAAATTTCTTAAAATAGGGCAAATGGCCAAAGAAGGGAAATAGTGTATTCTGACATCCAAAGGAGAGAACCCAGATGGTAGGATGATTCTTTGCAAATAAATAATGCTATAGATGTTGAATCCTCCAGTCAGATTATAACTTTAAATATTTTTTAAACAATCTCATCCTAGGTCTGCATAATTACACTGAGTGCCATTTTATCCTAAAATAAACTGTAACAGGAGACAAGATTTATATTGGATTTTGCTTAAGTATACTTAAGGCTAAGGTCATTACTGCCTTTTTGTTGAGGTACAGTTGTGTTGTTACTTGCATGTTGATGCGCTGCTACAAAAATCCAGGTCTAGCTGTAGCTTTGGTGGGTCATTACAATAAAAATGTAGGCAGTGTTGGGGGCTCAGTGGTTGGCACTGCTGCCTTGCAGTTCTGGTTTCAACTCCACCCAGGACTTCATCTGCATGGAGTTTGTATGTTCTCCCAGCACCTATGTGGGTTTCCTTTGAGCACTCCGGTTTCCTTCCACAATCCAAAAACATACATCTCTGTGTCTATCTATGTGTGTGTAACTGAATAGGGAAACTAGATAGTAAGCTCCACGGGGCAGAGACTAAAGTGAACAATGAGTCTTTGTAAAGTGCTGTGTAATATATCAGTGCTATATAAATAAATAATACAATACAATTAGTGGGATATTTACTGTATTTACTCGTGTATAAGTCCAGAAATTTTCGTAAAAAAAATCATTTAAAATAGTACAGTCGACTTATACACAAGTCAGGTTAGTTTTGAAAGCAAAAAAACAAACAAACGATCAACAGAGCCAGCTAGAGAGAGCTGCGACACAAACTGCAAAGGAGGAGAGGCACTGACCCAAATCTGTAAGTAATTATAGCACAATTATATATATATATACACACACACTCTGTATAAACTCACCAGGGGGTTAGTTGGGCAAGCCTGTTAACAGCATCCACCCATTGCAGATTCTAACACCAGCAAAGGGACTGGTGGGGCCAGACTGGAGCACACAGGAGCACATGCAGTCAAAGACTGCCCCTTAAAGGAGAACACACACTAAACTGTAGCCGACATAAATAAATAGAATCTTATTGTTATCTTGTATTTTTCCAACAATTCTTTAATATCTCATGCTAACAAAACCCCCAAGTTTTACTCTCGACTTATCCATGGGTCATAGCAAATTTCATAATTGTTGACCCAAAAACTGTCCTCGACTTATACACAAGATCGATTTATACACGAGTATAAGTATATACGGTAATAAGGTTTTTTGACTAGTTAATGCAGGAGAAATAGCCTATTTTTAATGATATCTCTATTTTATCCTATTTAATAAGCTTTTTAAACACAATTTTATCACCCAAAAAGTGTTCACAGGCTATCCTAAACCCATTGTTTCCTATGGAATTGGTCTTGTCACTTAGCCACAATTGAAAAAGATATTTCTTGATTGGTTGCTATAGGTTCTGATCTTACACCATACGTCACAATATTTTTGTAACATATAACATTTTGCAGCAGGGATGATTTTCAGCAGCGTCAAACAGGGTTACCAACCCAGCTTGACTCAGCTTTTGGTCACGTGACCACATTTTACCAGTAGCAGTACAGTACCAGTAATTTGCGTGGAAAATCTGAGTATTTTCCTGGGAGTGGAATGGGGAAAGAAAAAGGAACTGCAAATATTAAAAATAACTAATAATAAATAAGCCCTGATTTGCACATACCTGTCATATCTTTTATATGTTGGTCAATGACAAATAAATGAATCTGAGCATTTGTGTTATTATACTGGCAAACTGTGTTACAATTTGAATGTGTTATTTGACATGCATTACATGATTTTGTTGAATCTCTATGTTTTTATGTGCAGGAGTCTGTCAACTTGTAAACAAAGTTGATGAAAACTCTGGCGAGATCAAACCTTTTAACAGAAACGATGAACAATTTCTGGAAGCATTTGCCATATTCTGTGGTTTGGGAATCCAGAACACCCAGATGTATGAAGTTGTGGAGCGTGCAATGGCCAAACAGATGGTAACATTAGAGGTGAGCCTGCAATTAAGGGAATGTTTCTTGGCTCAAATAGACTAACTATTCATTTTCTACATTGGTGACCCAAATACTCTCCTCAAAGTTCAGATATATTGTCCCACTCAACAGAAACTCCAGAATAACTCCAGGCTTTCATCTGTTACTGGAAAAATAAAACATTTTAGAGGAGATGTTCTTAATTTGAAATGCAGCAAGGGCTTCAGTTAAGCTGTTTACTGTAATGCATGTAAAAAGAATAAGTCAACGAAAAGTATAAGGAAATATAAAGTCAAGAGTATTTTTAATATTATCCTTATTTTTTCCCCCAAAGCCAATATTTTTCATGTGTCGTCATCTTGTTTTCCTGGAGTTAAATCCTGAATGATTTTGATATTGCTTTTAGCTGCTCCCTGTTGCAACCTGCTCTGTGATATAAATGCAAACTCTATAGATAGTTACTACTTATAACAAGCAGCAGGGACTCTACTGAGCATGCTTTGACCACTGATCCAGTACAGAAGATTAGGTCATATCTGAAAGATTGCTGTTAACATTGATTTCATCATTCCTTTTGGACCAAATTGATGTAACTATGAAATATGTTATCTTCAACCATGTTTAAAGCCACCATTTCTAAATTCAACTTAAATATTTATGATGACAAATGGGTATTGTATGATAGGTCATCCCTGTAGGTATACTCCTGGTCAAACAGCAAAATGGCTTTTTTACCATTTTTCAGTGGTGTTGCGCTTCAGTGGCAACCATGGGACAGCTGTGAGGTCGATATCTGGAAGGCTCGTAGCACTGAAAAGAATTGACTTTACACAAAATATGGCAATGTCAAAAAATTAAAAAACTGACTTTTATTTAGCTTTGTTAAATAGCTGAAAAATCTATGGGGCTTATTCATGAGAGTCCAAACAGTTGGTCTTTGCATGATCCCCATACTCTGCAATGTGGCAAATTTGTGAGCAGTTTGGATATTTACAGCAGTCACAGGTGTATGGAGCTCCTCACACCATTTTGCAGGTGTATGCAGAGGGATTTAGCCTATCCATCAAGGGTCAGTGTCTGTCACAAATTCAACAAGGCGTACTGTGTTGCATTTGCCAGTTTCACTTCGCCAAATTAAAGTGGTGAATTAGGGGGCTGATGGCAGAGCTGCTACTGTTCGACTGACTACGCTACACCACACAAGAGGCAGCTACTGATGTAATTCCCTTACTTGCCATGGGAATCCTCTGTTTAGTGAATAAGGAACAGGGATTTCATGACTAGTTGTCACGGGTTTACTGGAAACACACAGGGATTACTACGGGAACTGAGTCGCCACTAGAGGAGCTATAGCGAACCCAGCGCCCGTTACGCCTCTAGAAGAACTAAGGCATACAAGCGTGAGAGGAACAGGGTCAGGTGGTACACCTTCTGGAAGCGCTAAGGTGTACATGCACAAGTGAAACAACAGGGAGTGATAGGACAAGGATAACGTGACTTTAAATAGATGTGGATCCTCTGTGCCATAGTAGGAGTTGACACTGGTTAGCCCTGAGGCGCGGAATCTAAGGAGGGCCAGGTCTTCGCCCTTAACCCCCGCAAGGGGGTATGGCCTTTGCGGCAGGCACCTCCCAGGTCGTGGCCCTCAGGGTAACCCCTACTGATGGCAGCTGATACTCACTTAGGATCCCTGGCGAAAACCTGACACAGCTCAACTGCAACTGGATCACTAGGAGCAGCTAGTAAAGACGTCACTCACAGCACTCCTGGGCACCCACAAAACCACAGCACCTCCCGGGAACAGAGTATGATATCCTCTCATGGGCATCACTCCTGGCTTAATGCTGTGTAGAAATGTCAGTGCTGAAATACTGTTGCTTTGGTGCTAGCTGTGAAGAGACTCTTGTAGAAGCTGCAGAAACACTTAGCTGAAAACACATAGAGATGATCCCTTTAAGAGATGGAGACTCTAGGCAGAAGCAGGCTGTAAAAGCATAAGCAAAACATAGGCAGGCAGGTACTTGCTTAAAACGCCAGGCAGATCCAATCCTCAACAATGACAGCAGGCAGGCAGGCAGATCCAACCCTAAGTTTGTAACATCAATACTTGAGCGCTGTGCTAATCACAGCGCTCCCTTTTAAATCCCCCCCAGCTGACGTCACTCATGATGTCAGCCGGCCATGATTGGCCGAGAACCCAGAAGTGCTGGGATAACAGCATCCCCAGCACTTGCCGGCACCAGACAAGCTGGAGACACGAGCAGCGCGGCAGCTAAGGTAAGCGCTGCTCGTGACACTAGTATAGTGTCGTGATCTGAAGTGATGAGAATTCACACAGTTGACAGTTGAATTCTCACTTTCAGAAATAATCTCCTAAATGTGCTGCTAAGTACCAGATATTTGTGTCATCCTATCGTAATATTTATAATTCTCCCATAATTATCAAAGAAAATCTTTATTCTTTCCCTTTAGGTCAAAAACGTCTCTATATAATAGATATAATAATAATAATAATGTTTCTTATTTTGCTGTAGATTCTTTCATATCATGCATCTGCTGCAGAGGAGGAAACAGTGGAGCTGCAGGTAACAGCGGTAAAAGCATTTTTACTTCCCTTTTACACAATACTTATACGGAAAGGAGAAAACAAGGGTAAAGTTTCATTTCAATTAATAAATGTCTATATTGGAGTTCTCTGATTTGGAAATCATTTAAAAGTTACTTCATTTCAAGAGAATAGAAAGATAAAAGGTAATCTTTAATATTTCACTCTTAAAACTAAAATAACCATTTAAATTAGATATTGTTGTTACGTTGATCTTTAATTTCTGCATTATTAATTATATTATAAAAATATAATACGTTTCTATCTTGCTGCTGTCTCCTTGAGTACGTCCTTCACCCAAATATATAGTTTAGTAATACTATAGGTATGTTACATTGTTGCAACCTGCATTGTCCAATGAAAGTAAGTTCCTTTCTTGTGCTGATAAAAAAAAAAAAAAAAAAAAACTTTCATCAGAGTCCAGGGCTTAGGAGGTGGGAGGAGCAAATTCATAGACACTGAAGGAACTAGTTAAAAGAAGTACTTAGCAGACCATAGAATATAAGCTGTAAATATCAGTGGAACATTGCTCGGTTAATTTAAATGTGTATAGTGAGTCCTACAGATTCAGAAGGTTAAGAACCTCATTGAATTTGAAAGATGGAATCCTACCACCCACACCATGCAGCCTTGCCACCATTTTAGTTTTGTATATGACTAAATAGGACATTTGTCAGCTTGACAAATTTGGGTGCTCCCAGTTCCCAACAGGAAGGAAAAAAAACTCTTCTTTTCAGAGCAAAATAGGCATGTTTTGGATGTGCAGAGAGCGGTTTTATAGCACTCAGACCGTTGCAGCTGCCTTTTTAATGGCAACAGGATAATTTTGTGTAGGTAGGTCAAGTTTGTGTTACATTCACACAATGTTTTTTTCTTAGTGAGTTTACAATTAATTGTTCCTAGAGGTGTGGGGTACCTTTCCTAACAGCCCTGAGCACAAGTGAGTGAACAGGCTAAAGTCTGTTTTTCTCTTTTTAAATAAAATTGACTGAACTGACTTCGCCTACAAAAATAAGGGAAAAACTTGACCTATTATGGATATTCCTATTCCTATCATTGTTTTATATTTGTAGACAGGAGAGAGAGAACTTTATTATACTGTAATTATAAAGTATTATACAGTAAACTTGCACAACAAGGGCCCTCTTCTCTGGGATTGCAGTGACAAATGTTCCATTGTTGTAAATTTAGGAAACGTCTGGTGACCACAACAGTCAAAATCTCTGGGATTTATGTGTTAGAAACCACTGGGGAAAAATGGACCGGACCCGTAGGGCATCGTACAGTGTGTTGCATTAAATGTTAGTGTGGCTGCTATCTCCCACACCACATCCTTGCATGCTTATAGGGAATGTTTTATAAACTCACTCGTGAGGTTTTGACCTAGCTCTGGCTAATTAATGTTTCTTGAATCTTAAAGGGAGCCATTGTTCCATCTGCACAATCGCTTAAACTGACAGAATTCTACTTCAGTGATTTCGAGCTCTCTGACATGGAAACCACATTAGCCACAAGTCGAATGTTCACAGACCTCAACCTTGTGCAGACCTTCCAAATGAAATATGAGGTAGGGACATTGTAAAACAAAATATGCTGTTCAATTGAGCTTAGCTTTGGGATTTAAAACAGTTTGTGACTTCAAATGTCCTGTTTATGGTGTCCAACCCTACATTACAGTAATGTTATTGAGGACACACAACATGCGCAGAACCAATCATGAAAGGTCCTTTCTATCTTGTTTCATCAAATAACAAATCCTGTAGTTCATCATTCAATTAAAGGAACAGTCAGCCCAAATTTAAAAAAAAAATACATTTGATTATTTATGCTAACACCTTTTTTGTAAATATGATTTATTATCATTTTTCTTTTTAAGTTACAATTCTTACCTGTAAAGAAGTGTTAAACAGCACTTCTATGCTGCATTCCCCAGCCTTCAACAGTACCTGGTGACTCTTCGGTGTCCTAATCAGGAGATGCCTGTCAGAAGCGCATTCCTCACTAGCCACGCTCTTACTGAAGCCCCACATTGGCACTTCCTAGAAGTCAAATAGAGAGCATGCACGTCATCAATGCATCCTCCCTGTGTGACGTGCACACTCTCCATGTGACTTATAGGGGCTCCAGTAGGAGCGGGGCTAGTGAGGGATCTCCTGATTAGGATGTCGTATAGTCGCAAGTGCTGTTGGAGGCTGGGGAATACAACATGGAAGTGCTGTATAGCACTTCTTTACAGGTAAGAATTTTAACTTTTTTTAAAAAAAAATTTGATAATAAATCGTATCTACAAAAAGGTGTTAGCATAAATAATCAAATGTATTTTTTTAAATTTGGCCTTTCTGTTCCTTTAAGGTCAAAGAATAATCTATTATATCATAACTGTATTTTAGGGTTCTTAATTTTGTTTATTCATTTTGTTTAATTTTCAATGTATATAATTACATTATCTACTGCAAAAAAAAAAACAAAAAAAAACACTGCGCCATGTAACAAAATCATTTATTTTATTACTTCCTTATAAGACTCTTTGCCGATGGATCCTGAGTGTGAAGAAGAACTATAGAAAGAATGTCGCATATCACAACTGGAGGCACGCCTTTAACACAGCCCAGTGTATGTTTGCAGCCTTGAAAACAGGGAAGCTTCAGGTAAATGAAAGTGGCCATTATATTTTAAACTATTATTATTTGTAAATTGAATCGTAGACACCAGCGCATCCTTCTTCAGTTAGTTAATTGATAGGCAGGATTGGGAAGATGATATGGAAAAGATTCTGTATCATTAAAAACATATGTTGTCGCTAAATTAATAGGGGATTGGAGTGAGACTTACTCTCTGAGTAGAGATGGAATTGTGCACTGGTTAAGGCCAAATAATTGCTTATTACAATAATCAACCAATGCAGTTCAGTTTATTGGAGTTTGACACAGCTTTCTTTGTCCATCCACCAAGAACACTGGTAACAATAAATCAAAATTTATGAAAAGTAATGGATCATTGTAAAGCTAAACATATCCGGCTCTGGGTTATGTATGAAGAAAGCCTCAGTTAAAAATTAATTGCAAAGCTACTGTATCTACAGATGTTTTTTTGCGGTAGCGGCTTAAACCAATGTTTGCAAAGGCCGTATTGCCTTGGACCTGCCATCCCCACTTGCTTTTAGAATGAGAGGTCAGAGGAGGGTCACTGATGCCAGGCAATCAGTTATTCTAAGTTTGATTTAAAATAATTTTTTCATTAGTTATGTTTTTGCATTCTTTATTATCCATTTTCATGATGATAATTATTGGCTGTCCGCTAGATTAACTGATCCCTGAAACTATAGAACCATTTAAATATATAGATAAAAAATAATAATAATCAGTTGGAGGTTTACAATGGTTCTCTTGCTCTTTACAATGAAAGTAAATGGGGAGCTTTGCAGCCACAAATTCAGAGTGGACCAAACCACTTTCTTTAGCATCAGATCGGCTTCAGGGTGGATAGAAGTGGAGACAGTTTACATTGGACAGGCTTTGACTACATCCTACCACTGAATTTTATCATTACTTCTAGGGGGAAATCTCTAATGGCCATTTTCATCCGTTTTGAAACTTTTCACCAATATATCACTGCCTTTTCCTTTTCACCACATTTTTGATTTCCCTCAATGTACGCAATACAAAATAGAATCTATCATTATTAAAGGAGTAGTATAGTGCTGATATAACTGCACACATACATATAAAACTCCTTTAAACTAAGCCAATTGCTGACACAAATAGTTAAAAAAAAACATTTTGGGAAGAAATAATACTTAGTTTGTTTCCCCTTAATTAGTATTTCCTGAGAGCTGACATTTTCCTCCCCCTCTCCTTTCTGTTCTGCACGAGAAGGAAAAGCTGCCTGACTGCTATCGGTTAAGCAGTGTGCTGACCTTTTGGCTGCATAAATTAAGTTGGAATGCAGGAGATTACAGAGGGAAAGCTGACTTGTGCACATGTGCTTAAGTAGTAAGTAGGGCAAAAATGTATGGGGAAGGTACCTTTTCATGGCAAACTGGCCAGTACACATCACACACACATTTCCTGGTGTGGTTGTTTATAAGTGCTGCCTACTCAATCATTCTGCATCACATGAAACAACTACTGGGGAGAAACACTTCTCACTAAGGAATAGTATTGCATATGTAAAGATGTAATTTGTCTATGATTAGCAGTTCAGTAGCAGCTGACTCTCGGTCATCATTCTCCACGCCTTTCTGTCTTTCACCCCTTCCTTCAATTCCACAATTGGCATATTCATTGTTGTCGTGATTGTGTTGATCCATCTTGTTGTTTGGCGGCCTCTTCTACTTTTTCCACTGATTTTCCGAGCATCACTGATGTTTCCAAGGAATTAGCGCACATCACATGGCCAAAATATGAGAGTTGCTGTTGGTTAATTTTGCCCTCTAATGATGATTTCGGTTTGACGTGGTCAAAGACTGCTTTGTTCATCATCATGGCAGTCCAAGGTATTTTTAGCATTCTTATCCAGCACCATAATTCGAAAGTATATTTCCCTTTTAAAAAACATAATTATTTATAAATATTGATACATTAATATCGCTACACTTCACATTACTTTAATTGAAGCGCCTTTTCCATCAATATTGATGTCGCTGATTTAAAAAAAAAAAAAAAAAATGTTCTCAACTGTCTCTATAGGGAATAAAAGGTTTTCACCTCCCTAAACCAGGCAAACACTTTGCAGCGATAGAAAAAGTCAGAAGGAACTTAATAAATATCAATATCAGCAATATCGATATTTTTGACCTAATTAAAGGTATATCGATATAAAGTTTAACAAATTTTAAAATGATCATTACGATTGTGGTCAGGGCTAAAAAATATTTTTGTTTTGTGCGTTAGAGGGAAAATTGATAAAATGTTAAATCATTTTAAGAGAAATGGGAGCATGGGACATCTATATTTCTGTAAGATATAGCAGGACAAGAGGACTGCTGCATACCCTGTGCTTGCATTAACAATTTAACAGATTGACGGACTTTTTATCTAAAATTTGTAAAATGTTTGAATCTGTCATTTATCAGTTTGAAAATAACAAGTAAATAGTACATTAAAACTAGTAAAAACATATATTTTTCTTTTTTTTTTTTTTAAGAATAAACTGGTTGATTTAGAGATTCTAGCCCTAATGATTGCAACACTAAGCCATGACTTGGACCACAGAGGAGTTAATAATTCTTTTATACAAAGGTAAGTATAATTGATTTAAATAAAAATCTATAGTATAATGTACAAAACATAAATATTTGTGAGAATCACTTACATTTTCATTATTAGCAAATAAGAAAGACACAACTTTTCATATGTATATGTCCACTCTGCAAGTAAATAGTCATTTATAGTACCACTGGCGGAACCTATAGGGGTCGCAACAGTCTCAGTGGCAGGGGGGCGCCCACCACTTTTGTGACCCCTGTAGTGTGCCGGGGGGGAGAAGGGGGCCCAGGAGAGGGTGCCTGGTGCACATCATTTCGCTTTTCATTATACTATGCATAAAGGGATCTGGAATAATGGCCAATGGTACATTCTCAATCTTGAACTTGTGTTTAAGAGCAATTTTACTTTACTTACTTAAATGATTGAAATTGTTTTATCAGTGTATTGAAATCTTGACGGTAGTGTACAGTATTACTTTTTGAGGTTTGCTTTTTAATGATAAAAGCCAGATAACATCATTTTAACAAATGTAATAATTTTATTATCAAGAGATGGTATTCATGCAACACATAAATGATCTCCCACAATTCTTAGCATCCCCCCTGCACATTCAAATTAGTTCATGGGTAATATTATACAGTATATTACATTTAAACATACTGGAAATTAAGAAAACTGTCCAAAATAAGAAAAAGATGGATGGATATAAGCAACTTGAAAGGGTTTGGAGTTAATTTCCAGTATGTGGTAGATCCTAACGTTCATTAAATACATACTGTATATATATATATATATATATATATATATATATATATATATATATATATAAAAAATATCATTTGTATCTGGGATTCATTTTTTATTTAATTTTTTTTGCAAAAATAGTATCATATACTGTATATTTTTGTTCATGTTTTCATTAACAAAAAAAGAAAAGGACTAATTTGTGATATGCCGAGGGGTGGTTCTTAATAGTGCCAGCTAATTATATTATGCTGCATATGTTGGCATTGGAAAGAAACTCCACTTAGGTGGTTATTCACAAAGGCACACAATTGCACTGGTGTTGTAACCCATAGCAACCACTCAATAAATTGCTTAACATTTTATTTCCATTTAACAAACTGGCTCACATAAGCTATGGCACCGACTTAAGTGTGCACCCCTATTTATTTTTTATAAGCACACGCTCTACTTCTTTATTTAGAAAATACATTTAAATAGGCAAATAACTTCATGGGGTTTTATTAACTTGATCATATGTACATCATTTATTTCATGATGAGCCACATTAGATGGTGCATTTTTTTTTCTCTTTCTACTGCAAAAGTCATAAAAATATTTTTTTCCGTTGCACTATTTGCCCATATTCTGGCATGTTATAATAATTTATTCATTCAAGCTCTATTGGGTGTCTCTGAAGTCATTACTGGCAGTAGCACAGATCCTGGTTGAAGCCTTGTACACTCAATTTATTGGCTTTTTAATAAAGTAGGAAAATGCTCATCCCTGTTACACATCCTCTGCAACCTTTTAATGGATTTTTCAGATTTGAAGACATTACATAATAACATAAATATGTAATATTTCATGCGTATGCCTTAACTGTAGGCTACTAACTAGGCAATCCTATATACCAACTCAGCATAGAGCATATGACTTGATACAGTTATGATGGGATGACAGCTTTTATTAAATCCCCTTTAAGCCATAAAGCATTTGATTGTCTTATGTCAAAATAAATTAATTAACATCGTGATTTAAAACCTTTCATAATAAAGAGCAGTAAAAATTATTTCAGTGATTAGAGAAGAATGTATAAAGGAACCGAGGAAGGTGGTAAACTATATTCTCCTATTGTCATTGTACTGATGAGTGCAGTTACAGTGATGCACACTAAGCACTGAGGGGGTTATTCTCTAAAGTCTGAGGGGGTTATTCACTAAGGTGCGAATTCAACTGTTGAATTCACAATCAGCGAATTCCATTGAAAATCCACTAAATTTCCCCATTGTAAAGGCGCGACAATTTTCCCATAATAAATTTGCGACAATTTCCTCATAATTAAGTTGCGACTGCGACAATATTCTCATTATGAAGACGCGATTGCGACAGTAGCAGCCTATTGCAACTGTCTTTATCTGGTAAATTCACACCTATACACAACAATTCGGACTTTAGTGAATAACCCCCTGTATTGTCGTGTAAAGGTGTGAATTCGCCAACTAAAGACAGTCGCAATAGACCGCTACTGTAGCGGTCGCATCTTTATAATAAGAATATTGTCACAGCTGCAACTTTAAAATTGTCGCAGTCATGGATTTGCTATGGGAATCCGCTGTTTGAGTATACGATAGTTTGATTTGGACTTTAGAGAATAACCCCCCGGAGAATGTAAACCCCCTCAACACAAAAAAGGAAAAAAACTTGGGAGAAGAATTCATATTTGCTAAAATGAACTGTAATCTTATTACAAGACCAGTCTCATGCGGCTGGAAAGTTTCATTAGCGTCAGCACATTGGAAGCACAATAACAGGGATTTTTTTATTTTCATTTTTATAGACAATTTAAGTGCTACAGCGCTGGTATTTTTGTAAAATGAGGATCAAGCTGGTGTTTGTGCACAACTAAAAGCAAATATTTTTCTGTTCTGTTCCGGTAGCTCCGTCTGTCCCAAGCAATTTTACTTTATGTTCGCGCAGTAAAAAACTGCAAGGGACAGCGGTTAAATTCCAGCATTTGTGTCTTGTATTAACATATTGATTTGTGTGCCTTTTTTTTTAATTTTTGTAAAAATAAAATATATTAAGATTATACTTTAATACAAATTGTAAAATGGGGGACATTTACTAAACGTTTTTAGATGAGTTAATGAGAGAGAAACAAGCTATTTTTGTATATAATGCTGTTTTCTCCTATTTACAAAACTGTCCAAGCCAGTTGTATTGCCCAAAAGTATTTGGCTGCCTCAGGGTGGAAAAAACCCAGTTATTTCCTATGGAGTTGGTGTTGTCACGTAACCACGGCTGAAAAAAAAAGTCCCATAAAACCCCTAAAAAAAGAGTCGACCGATATCAATCTGAAAAGCATTGCAAAGTGTGCTACTGTGAACTTACTGATATTTATTCATAACAATATTTTTCCATGGGGAACCAATTTTAGCATTACTTTATAAAATATAAATGTATGTTACATTTTTCGATATCCATAAGAGTATATAAAATAATTTACAAAGGGAGCATTTTATTACTGTATACTATAAACTGGCAGGATGAAAGATCAAGTGTAATTCAGGATAGTGCGAAGTGAGGTGCGGATCCTTCGCCTCACTTCGCAC
>WMED01006612.1:0-18326 GCA_019650415.1 Pipa parva
CATAAATTAAGCTTGGAATGCAGAAGATTACAGAGGGAAAGCTGACTTGTGCACATCTGTTAAGTAGTAAGTAGGGAAAAAATGTCCGGGGGAGGATACTTTTTCATGGAAAACTGGCCAATACATATCACACACACATTTCCTGGTACAGTAATTTATCAGTACTGCCTACTCAATCATTCTGCCTCACTTGAAACAACTACTGGTGAGAAACACTTCTCACTAATGTAGAGTACTGCATATGTAAAGATGTAGTTTGAATATAGTTCCCCTTTAAAGTGAATTTAGCCCAAGCTTTAAATTGACTTATCTCCTTCCTCAAGACCAACAAGGGTAGACTAATAGTTATTTACTTTAAAACATTCAATCTACACAGTTCTTACCATGAAAATGTCTCTGTTGTCATGTAATGTTCTTCATGGTGCTTACAAAATCTAATTTGGTTATCTAATGTCGCCCATGTCCCTTATAACGAGAGAAACTCATATAAGAAAGTATTTTCCATAAGGGACATCTTCATTTTAGTTCTGAGGTGTTACATTTTGTGTCTTGCAACCCTGTATTGTCCGGAGATTAAGATTATCATGATACAACACACTTGTCAGATGAATATTCAAATATCAAAGAAAGGACCTATGGGTCAAGAAGGAATATTTTTAGATGTTAACCAGATTTGGTGAGTTTTTAGCGTTAGTCTGGACCAGCAATAGTAAAATCATTCTTATCATTATTATAAATTGAACTTAGTGGACCTGTGCTTGTTGTCAACACTACTGAACTACCTGGGTTGTGCAGCGTGGGTATTTTTTAGGTGTCCAATTTTAAAGGGATGATCCACCATCCCTTTGTCTATGTGGCCAGTCATGACATTTAAAACTTGCGTTCATAAGTTTCATGGAGAGTTGACAGTTCAGTTTCATAAAATTATGTTGCATTCAGACAACATGCCTTTTATGGTTTTGAAAATTAATTTCTGTGTAAAAAAATTCCATAATCTCTTTAGCACCAAAATATTGTCTAGTATTCAGTCATGTGTTGTGATTTTGTTGCTTTAGCGATGCTATCCGGCAAGTATTACAAGCTCATCAAATACATTTGTTGGTGTATTTATTTTGTTGATCTTTCAAAGGAATGTCTTGTGAGGTGTGGCCTCCACATTCCCCTAGCTAGGGGAGCCAATAGTATAAATACAAAAAAGAAAAAATATTAATATTTAATAGAGATACAATGAATACTGATAAACGCTATCTCGTGTCTATTTTACATCTATAACTTGGGCAGACCTACTCAGCAGGTCCAGCTAGCCCACATACAATGGCTTCCCAGTCTTATTATTGTTGTATGCAGACACTACGCAATCAGTTTGCGTGGATGTGAGGGCAATACAAACCAAAGCAGATGTGCCTTCTTGGTCAGTCCAACTTACTCACACTCGTAGTTACAATAAGACACAATCTTACACAAATGCACACACTGTCTTGCACACACATACATACAAACTGTCTCTCACAGACATGAAGGCACACAATCAAATTCTCATGCACATACACACACAAACACTCTCACACTGGGTCTTATTGACTAAAGGCCAAACAGTCTTGTAAAGCTTTGAATTTGCATCTATTCGCCACTTCCCCGTGTTTGCTTATTGAGAAAACTCTGTGATGTGGCAAATACATGACCAATTTTGGTAGCTACAATAGTCACAATCTTACAGAGCACTGCACATCACTTTGAGTGCACATGCAGAGCAAATGCGACTAGGTGTACTGCACCATTTGCATTGGGGGCAGGTGGAAGGACTCCGCATTCTACTTCTGTTCAATTGACTATGCCACACAATGCATCCAACAGTGACTGCTGCTGTCTGCTTGTTTGAAAAGACTATTCTCTGCTTAGTCAATAATGACAAGTAAATTTGCAACTATTTTGGAAATGTGAGTCAATTTGTAAAGTAAAAGTAAATTCAACACGTGAATTCTCTCTTCAGTGAATCAGCCCCTCATTTTGACAAATATGGAGACACACTCTCATTCTCTCACACACAGTCACATTCTGTCCACTACACACTGTTTTTCACATACAGACACATACTGTCCTACACAATGTGCCAAGCATTGTCGTACACTTCTCCATACACACACTGGTGGGAGAAATTTGCTAAACTCAAAAAGGCAGATTTCATCTTTTCAAGTTTATGGGGGATCAATATAGAGCAGGTACCTGGGACCACAGAACAGAACACACAAATGGGACTGTCCCATAGAATCTGGGGCACTTGGGGGATATGAATATGTTCAGAGCACCTTATATACTTATCTTATTTTCTATATTTTATCTTATTTTCTGCATTTTTACTTAATGCCACAACGAGGCATTGCTACGGGGTAAAATCACTAACCCATTTACTACATATTTCTCTAGCACAGACAGAATCGAGTGACCATCTGTAAATAAACAGGAAGCAGGCCAAGTTACTTTACAGTAAATTAATGAGCCATGGTAACTTTAATAAATGCTACAGCTTATTGTGTGTGCTGGAAATATTAGGCGTGTGAAACGTGAAGCAAGAAAAAATCATCATCTCCCTTCAGGGTAACAAGTGTCCTGGTAAGTGTTATCAATGTTTGTTTGGAACAATCCCAAATGTCAAGTAAATGACTCTGTAACTCTACATACTGCTGATAAACAGTTTCTGTAGGATAAACAACTAGATATGATCCACTGGGAATAAACACATATATATATATTTATATATACACAATGCTGGGACAAGATTTAATGGTGCCGCAGGTACAGGGGTTAAGGAGGTGCAGCACATACTGTGCCCCATAACAGTTCCTTCCTTTACTGTGCTGCTTCCCCCCCATACTATGCTGCACCAACCCCCACTTTCCCATACTGCACCCCCTTGTAATCCTGACGAAAGGAGGTGTTATTGATGCGTGTTGGTGAAGGCCAGTAAATAAATTGATTAATTCCAGAGGCATTGCAGCCTACCATAACTGTGGCACAGAGCCCTTAAAATGGCAGTGCAGCCCCCCTCCAGTAGCACAGGCAGCCTATCCCTAGTCCCAGCCCTGTAAATATGTATGCTGTGGGAGCCCAGTCAACTTGGAAACCAGTGGGACTCAGCCTTCTCTACCCTGACCAATAAAACAAATGGACTTCTGGGAACTGACCAGTGTAGTGGATCTGGCCTGAAAACTGTGAGGTGGGGTCTGCAGATTGCACTGAAGGACCGCTTGCTCGCTGGGGGGATCGAGAATAGTAGCGGTGGCGACAGTGCACGTGCCCACAGAGAGGGCTCTGTGCCATATTCTTGCCACCACTGGCCTAGTGAATTGTTGGCTCATAACACTGAAATGTTGGGAAGGATTTGAATATAACAGTATAGGGGACCATAAGGTTTATTCTAAAACCATTAAAAGTACATAATGCATTGTAAGTTTGTACTTATAATACTTGTTGAGATATATACAGTATTTCACATGACTGCTTTATTCTTTTTTGTCTACAAAATAAAAAAGGCGCTTGCTAAAATATATAAAATATTATTTCTATTTTATGGAAGAACGTGTCCTTTTCAAGAAGATGTAAAGTGCTGTGATAATGATGGAGGAATAGATAAACCCATCTTCCATTCAATGGTCACTTGTTAAAGAAAGTCACGTTAACAGCTCAAGGTAAACATCCAATCTTCTTTGTCGCACTGCGATAGAGCGAAAATCAGCTTTGCTATTTATAAACTCCCAGACCATCCTAGTATTTGTACCTTCCATCTGGCTTATATTTCCAAAGAGAATGAAGCCAAAGTGAGGTTAATATTCTAGTAAGTCCCCTGTGATCCTCGTTTGGTCTGACTGATGAGATTTACTATAACCATCTAATGAAATTATCTACAAGTGCTACTGTGTTGTGCCTTCTCTTTTCCTATGCCTAAACAGACTGCCTCGTTAACTACAGACTGTTTAAACCTTATCGGTAGTAATTGCAAAGCAAAGAATGTGATTTGTACATTTTCAAATTTAATACCTCAACCAATGAAATTAAATTGGAAATACGAGCAGTCATTTTCCAGAATAAGAAATAGCCCAGGAAACGTACCACCATATTTTAATTCTGTATAAATGCATTAGATTACAGTATTATTTGGGGGTTTCTTTATCAGTCTAAAGCTTTGGTAATAAAGAACATGATACACACGCTAGGTAATTGTACAGATTTGATTATTGCATTGGATATTTTTCTTTTTGTAATAATACACAAGAAGCGTCCTCTATTATATTTATTACATAGATAAGAAGCGAATCATGAACCAGGTACCAACAATGTTCAAAGGGTAAGGATAACACTCTTAAAGGATCAGTAATCCCCAAAGAAAAATCAGAATTCCCATTTGTATTGACATGGCAGTTAATCAAATACATCTTTGCAGTTAAATTTGTTAATGTTATTGATTTCTGTTTGTTTTTATCTTTACTGCCGTGTTGTTAAACAAACCTGACCCAGTCTCATTGTTTTCTATGGTGCTTAACATAAAGCATATACAGGGAGTGTGGCCAAAAGACCAATTTTTAAAGCTAAATATTTTACTTTATAGACACAATTTAGAATTTTTGGAATCACAGATCTAATATATGTATATAAACTATAAATGCATTTTAGGCATTTTCATTTTTTTTTCGTGTTAGTATTCTTTTAAGTTTTAGGTAGAGGTAATGTAATGGAAATAGGGTCCTGATATGTTTGTCACTTCAAGTACAACATTACTATTATCATAAATTCTCACCGAAATTGTGCATTAGCTAATTGTTGTTCGGAGTAGAAATGGAATCGTCAGTTTCTTAATATTTTAGAAATAGATGGGCATCACATATTTTGATTATATTGCTAGACAATAAACTGTTGTCTTGCTTTAGACAGGGCTTGGCCATGGGGTAGGCACAGTAGACAGCTGCCTAGCGCACTGCTGGAGGGGGGCGTTATCTTGGTGCTTCCCGCCATCCTTTTTCCTGTCCCTACCTGCCTCTTCCATGGCCCGGTTCTGTCTGCTGTAGCGCTAAGCACTAACTAACGTAACTTAATTTACTTAATTATTAGTGGTATACACTGCTGCAAGCTCTTAAATAGGAACTCTAATCATGACTTTCAAACCTTCTAGGTACATTGTACACTAAGAATTGAACATAAAGTCTACTGGAGATATTGAATTCCAATGTGGACAAGCTCTGACAAAGTCCAGCCTGGTGTCTTTCTCACTCTTACCTACATAGCTTTAATGTAGCAATGGATAGCTGTATATAAGACTTTCCCGCTAGCTGTGAGGACCCTTTAGAAAAAAGAAGGTCAACCAACACTAAAGGTAGAATGTAATTACTGAACTATATTACTAAGGGAATATTAATAAGGGAATATATCTAGGGATTCCACTAGGAATAAAAGAATAAATAGTGTGGAGCAAAGGATAAAATAGAGGCAATGACCCCATACAAGTGCAATGCAATCATGAAAATGTCCTTTCAGTGTCCTCTTTTACTATAGTTTTAATTCTGTCTCTGTCACATAGAAGAAAAACAAACCCTAATGTTCAGAGCAGAAGGAGAAATACTATTTATAAAGTCAGCTCCTCAGTGGATTGTAATTTTCCTACTGATGGCTAAAAAGCAATTTGACATTAATAGGAGAAATGTTTCTATTAATAGGGCCTGCAGAAATCAGGCAGTAAAGACAGACATCTTGGCACCCGTTTACTCAATATCATAATTCCATGGGGACATGGTAGGATCCGATCTGTTGACATAATAATTACACTTTTATTCCCAGGATCTGAGACTGTGTTTGAGCAATAGTTTCTGGGGACTATTGGGTCTATATCAGCATCTGTTTGTAGAACTGTAATTGCACAAGCAAAGTATTAAATGCTGTAGTGTGACAAGGACAAACATTTGGAACCATTGTATGTTCATGAAAGTATTGCCATGATCATAAACATCTGTTACTATATTAGCAGGTCAGGGCAGTATTATTTAATTAAGAAATTGTTCCACCATAGGTGATATTTAATAGATTCTATGGGGGAATTTATAAAGATCATTTCAACCTTTTCATTTCGTTCAGCCATTTATTCGGCACTTTTTCAGGTCACTGGACTTTTATATTCCGATGATTTGTATAGGGCTGATTAAAAAAATTGCCAGTTTTACAAAACTTCATGATCGCCACACTTTGCAATGTTTCCATTATGGTACCCCTTTCATTGCAGATCAATATTGGCGTTCTTTTTCAGAGTGAAAACTCATACGACTGTGGAAAGAAGAGTAGACTAATTGTGCCCCCTACCAGTGCATGAGCCTACGCAGCATTCTAAGGTGCCTTGTGAATAATCCTGCTCTGCTCCACCTAAATCTCTGACAAGGGGAGAGGTGCCCTTCCATCTGAGCCACCTATAGGCACAGATCTCTCATGCCTATAAAGAAATCCAGCAGTGGATACCACTTTGAAATTACATTTCTGTTTTTTCAGGCTTGATGTCAGATTTTGTAGGAAAAAAATGTTATTTATGCATTTTGTAACTCATTTTTCCTTGAAAAATGAAGACACTTTAAACAGATGTGATTATAGTCAAAATGAGCTTGTTGATGCCAGAGAGAGATATAGACTCTGTGATATATGTTTTAAGAGACTTATTGTTGATTTCATGTAATTATTTGTTACACCTTTCTGTTCCAAAAAGTTGTCAGCTAGTCTTTTCAAGGAAACTAGAATTGCACAAAACAACATTCCTTTATATCTTGGCAATTTATTCCACATTCCTACTGCCACAACCATAGAGCAAATTTAGCACTGCATATGAGTAAATATTTGTAGCTGAATTAAATGGATGCCTTATTCTCCTTGTTAAATAGAATGTGCTAGATGTAGGTTATATTTCAATCATTCCCTTTATGGTCACCCATGAACAGAGATTCCTATAAGATGGAGCTTAGACCATGACCTGTTGGTGGTGCTTTTGAGGGGTGGAGTAATGAAACTAAGGAATTAGCTGATCTATGTAGATGAAAATTGAAAACCATTTTTAATCTGCAAAATTTAGTGTCATCTGTAAGCAAGAATATGCTGCCTTTGCTCTTACTAAACAAAGAGAAGTTCTTTCAGTACAGATTCCCGAGGAACATGGCTTTTAGTTGTGGTCATGGATAACTGTCCACTGCGTGACATCCATTAAGTCAGTTCTCTGTCCTCTTATATATGAAGCTCTTCTAGATCTACAAATCTTAGCTGATACAGTCGTCTTTTACATGGCACTGAATCAAATGCCTCAGCCAAATCTAGTGCCATAATCCACTATTAAAATATATTGCAGGAGATCTTTCCAAATTACTTTTTAATTTTAGGTTCCACCTGAACTGTTGCAGAGGGAGAAGTTGAAGAAGTCTTCTGTTAAAAAAAAATATATATTATAAATCGTAAATTAACAAAAGTTGGTAATAGTGCAGTCCTAGCAACCCCAATTAGGTACCCTCAACCCTTGGTGTAACATATATAAATGGCCTATATACATTTTATTTATGCTGCAACATACTGGCTAGACAATCAGCATACTAGTCAGCCACTTAGATACTGTGGTGTGCCTGGATTTGCCTACAGGAAAAATAATATTGTCATTTATGTGGGAAAATCAGTGGTAGGGGTTGTGTGATTCAGGATACTACTGAGCAATCTATCCTTAGTCTGATATCTCAATTCCCTGACTGGATACACAGGTCACATGGGCCATAAAGCCTTCTCTGTGGGGCTTTGGGACATTGTCCTAAACGTCCCAAATTAGCTAACCTTATACCTACTTGAAAGCTATCTTTATGGAGAGGCCCAACGGAATAGGTCAAACAAGAACAAAAAACAAATCCAGCCTATTTAGCCATGTCTCCGTCTGTTGCTGCTACATCCAGTCATGTTATTTTCTAGCCAGGACAGAATATATCGAAATGAACATAACTGTATTTTCTTTTATTAGTTTAGGGCCAGACAGGCAACAGATAGGTTTAATATTTCTCTTATGTGGTGTGTAATTTCTTACATGTCAAGGGCCTACAGTCTGCAATATCCTAATGCTGGATGCTAGATGATGATATTGTACTGCCTTTATTAAATGTGTGCCTAGTTACTTAACAAAGTTAGTTAAGCCCTAAGGCCCATGTTAGAAATGAGAGATATGGGTTAAATTACTTAGCTACACAGGTGCAAGCCCTTTTATCAAAGTGTTTTTAAAAATGAGGTGCATGTAAGATTGCAAGTGCAGGGGCACTATATTAATTATAGGATAAAGGACTTGTTTTGTGCTTCATACTTTGATATTTGGGTGTGCACAGTTATACTAATATAAACTGATCCCATGATTTCATAAGAAACCTACATTTTCCAAGTACAGTCCTTTAGCATTATGCAGAACGGTATCTGGTAATTTGTGGTACAATCACTCGTGATTTGTTTCCACATCTGACTGCAGTGAATTCAGTATATGGTCTAGGCCCAAGCTTAGGAAGAGAGGAGAATCTTAGGCACAAAAGAGAATATGACTACCAAAGTACATTTTACATTTCACAGACTTCAATTGTGCCTATTCATTAAATAGTAATGTGGTGAATGGTCATTTCCGTGCATTGTCAGGTTTATAAAAGAGGTGATGTTTTGTATTGGATTGGACCTAAATAGTTATATTGTAGTTAAATGATTCCATTATTACATGGATCAGTAAATAGCCTTATGGCAGCATTACTACCTTATAAAGAGCCATCATATTTCTATTAAGAGTAGACAAAGGCTCCCACAGAAAAAAACAAATAAGTATAAAACTTTACTCTAGCTCAGTGATTTTCAACTGGGGTTACGTGGAACCCAAGGGTTCCTCAAGGAAAACCCAGGAGTTCTGCAAAACGCTGGTTGATGGCATCATTACCCGACTCATCAGAGAGAGATTGCATCGATCTCTCTCTGATGATCCAGGTAATGATGCCGATAGCTAATGATTTGGTCTCTGTTCCTGCTACCAGTGATCGCTGTCAGATCACTGTTAGCAGGAACAGAGACCGTATCATCAGCTATCGGTATCATTACCTGATTCATCAGAGAGAGATCGCATCCTTGCGATCTCTCTCTGATGAGCCGGGTAATGATGCACATTGCTAATGATGTGGTCTCTGCCCCTGCTAACAGTGATCTGACAGCGATCACTGTCAGGGGCGGTTCTGACCCTATGGGCGCCCTGGCTGAACCACCCCCTGCCCTGTGTCCCCCACCCGGCATCCTCCACTCACCTCCTTCAGTGTTCCAGCGATGCTCCTCCTTTGAGCACTGCTCCACAATGAGGTAAGTGGAATGTGACGGCGCTCCTTGGCTGCTTTGGGTTTTCTTGGCTTACCGAATAGTGCCGAGAAGACCAAAAGCAGCCAAGGAGCGCCGTCGCATTCGACTTACCTGATTGTGGAGCGGCGCTCAGAGAAGGTGCGTCACTGGAATGCTGGAGGAGGTGGCCCTGATCACTGTTAGCAGGGACCGAGACTGCATCATTAGCAATCGGCACCCTAGAAATCACATAACGCGCATGACGTGACTGACGTCTACATACCAGACAGGTCACAGAGGGAGGATCCAATGCTGCAATCTCTCTCTGATGCGTCGGGTAATTGTGCTGATTGCTAATGATGTGGTCTCAGTCCCTGCTAACAGTGATCACTGTCAGATCACTGTTAACAGAGACTGAGGCCGCATAATTTGCAATCAGCATCATTACCCGACTCAGAGAAAGATTTCATCCTTGGATCCTCCCACTGTGACCTGTCGGGTATGTAGACGTCAGTGACGTCACGCGCGTTATGCAATTTCTAGGGTTTCCGGGTTTCTAGGGGTTCCACCAGAAATTTTATTACATCAAAGGGTTTCCCTGAAGAAAAAAGGTTGAAAAACACTGCTCTAGCTGGATGCCCTATGTGTCATCTTTAACTGCCAAAAGAACTTGAAGTGGAACCCAAGTATATAATGATTCAGAAATATCCAAAGAGCCAAATCCCTCTTGTAATAACTTAACAGGGTGAAACAGAATTGTTGGATCATGTAGATACAATAGTTTTATTTAAGCAAAACATCACAGCATACAAAGAAATAACCCGTTTAAGTACAAATTGTGGTGAATGATCCAAGGTTACTCCTACAGTAATAATAGGCCCAAATAAGACCTAAATCATAGTCAAAGGGAGGTTGAAATTCAGCACTTGCCTAGACAAAGCCCTTTAATGACAGGCGTCCATCTAAAAACAGAAAAGAATCTTGTGAAAAAAAAAAAATAGGAGTTTCTTATTTGCATCAAGATGATTCACAGTCACAAGTTAATTTAATATCATGCAAATTTATCATGTTTACACAAATTGCTTATTATAGGTCTGTTGAAATTGTCAACTCTTCCAAATAATTACAGAGTCTTCAAAAATCTAAATCTTAATTAATCTAGAAGATGATTGATGAGAACATGGTATTGGCTTGTTCACCTAATTCAGCGCACATGTTCAGATTTGGCTGTCCAACATAGACCACCTCTTTTGCATCCAGTAGTCCATCAACTGAGAGTCCATCAACTGAGATGTTATGGCCAGTAGCACCATATGAGACATCTTTAGAGAGCCAAAGCAACCCAAAATGATTGCATCAAGAATCATTGGTGCTCAATTAATGTGACTCTTAAAGGAACAGTCTGGCCAAAAAAAAAAAAAAGACATCATTATTTTTGTATGTTAATTAATAACTTTTATTAAATTAATGTATTATCCATGAAAAAAATAAATGAATACAATTTTTACCTGTAAAGAAGTGCTGTACATCTCTTCAGTGTTGCAGACTCCATCTTCAGACTCTGCCAGTGACTCTATGGCGTCCGAATCATCTGATCCCTCTAAGAAGCGCAGTCCTCTCCAGTCGCGCTGATAATGAAGCTCCGCATCAGCATTTCCATGTCACGTGGAAGAGCGTGCACGTGATCAACACATCCTCCCTGGATGATGTGCACGTTCTCTCATGTGACATAGAAAATGTCGATGTGGGGCATTTTTTATCAGCGTGGCTGGAGGCGGCTGTGCTTCTTAGAGGGATTGCGTAATTTGGGATGCTGTAGGGTCGACAGCAGAGTCTGAAGATGGAGTCTGCAACATGGAAGTGCTGTACAGCACTTCTTTACAGGTAAGAATTTTTTTAAAATTGATAATAAATTGCATTTAATAAAAATTGGTGTACTGCTGCTAGATAGATCAGGTAAGTATACTATCCTGTTATAGTTCTCCTTTAAGTTGGCGAAAAGGAAATAGAAATAGCACTACTCTAGATAGGAGCTGAAGGCTCTTCCATAAAGAAAGACTAAACTTTGGCCTAATCTCTTATTAAACTGATTTTGCTGTTTTCTACACTATCTCCTCTCCTGACACAAACCTTAGTTTATGAGAGAAAGAAGGAGGTTTGCCTAAAACACTAAAATGGATTCCTTGTGCTGTTAGGGAACAATACAATGCTGGAACGTTTTAATTTATAACTTTTTAGTGGTTTGTCAGATCTCAGTGCTTTATGTTTTATTGTCTTCTAATCAGACTATCGATTTAAGGGAATAAGCTAAAGTTTAGCCCTTCTTTAAGGAAGACTGGATTGTACAGCGCTGCATAACCTTGTGGCACTTTATAAATAAAAAAATACATACATACAAGGAAGGGCATTCAGATTCCATCTAAAAGCAGGAGAAACAGGCAAATTGAAAATGCTCTAGTATTGTCTACAACAAATTAAAGTTAATTTTGAGGTACATATTATCTTTAAGTAAGCTACATAATTAGGAAAAGCTGGGCAGAGGGCATTAGGCAGCGATGATGCTCTGCTTACAGGCTGCACCCTCACATTCAGTTAAAGGAACAGTCTGGCCAAAAATTTAAAAAAAAAAAACACCTTTATTTATGTTACTTACTAACTTACAAGGGCAAAATTTACTAAGGTCGAAAAGTAAGTTTTCTAATGTATTTGCCCATTTTTCACCAGAAAATCACACAAAAAGGTCGGAAAAAAAGTTTTCAACCTTCTTGCTCATTTTTTGCCTCTTTTTCAGCTATTTTTCGAGCAGGTGAAAAATGGGCGAAAGGGTCGAAAATGTACTTCTAAGTGTACTGCTGCTAGATCAGTATTCACCTGACGATCCACAGCCCAGGATTGTCAGATGAATACATCGCTGCTCCTCCTCTCTTCCAGGTTATGTATGTGATGTCTAATGTTACATACCACCCACCCTCCTCCCGAATTTCGCTTAAATTAACAAACTGCATATGCGTAGAATGGACTGCTGCTAGATCAATCAGGTAATTATACTATCCTGTTATAGTTCTCTGTTAAAATAATATGTAACCTGAATATGCCCTTTTAATCCCTCTGGGCAAGCAATGGGTAACAATATAATCCATTCGAAAATGCAATAGAAAAGTGCCTGAATCAGGAAAGGCCATCATCATACTTGTAAAAACTTGGAATGTTTATATAAATTGCTGCCATTTCTTACAGCACAGTAAGGTTTCTAATAATATCATCATAGTTAATGTATGCATGAAAAAGTATACATACATAATGAAATCATATTAAATGTATGCATATAGCATGTCTACACCCTTCCAATTAATTATCATGACTCATGTAAGAGATCTAAATTAAAACAAGATATCTGTGCACCCAACCCATGTTGTCTGCTTTACTGTAATCAGGATTCTTCACACTTTCCCACAGAATGGTAAAACCATTTTTAATTAATTGAAAGATGGTTGAACTTTAAACTCAGACTGAAGAAAAACTTCAATTTTCAGTATAAAGAAATTCTGAAAAATCTCAATTTTTAAGAAATTCTTCGCCATGAAGCATTTGGCTGCTGGAATTCATTCTGAAGTTGGCTTGTAAATGGAAAAGTTATTTAATTTTAGTACTATTTTCCGTGTAAGTTGGTTTAACTGCCAAGAGTGATGGACATTCCTTTTAGTATTATTGTCCTAGAATAGACCCAATCCTTTGGTAATGAGAAGACTTCATTTAAGACCATGTGGTCAGAAGAAACTAAGAAGATCATGTAGGTCTTTAGGTTAAGATCTGCCCAGAGGGAGCCCTTGCCTCCGCCAAAAGCAATCCATCAATATCTTCAAATTTAAATTAAAATCTTACCTCTTGGAGCACTAGCACTGGTTTTCATGTCTATGTTAATATTTAAGTAGTTATATTTAAAATCTATATTTATTTTCTTATTTAATTGGCATGTATAGCCAAATGAACTGTCACTTTATCCTACAGTACTTGTTACCCTCCTATATGTTTATGTAATTCTTCCTCCTACTTAGATTGTAAGCTTTATGGGGCAGGGACCAATATCCTCTTATTTCAATCATGATCTGGTACTTAGAGTGATGGATTTTCTTGATTATATGCTTGTATTTTACTTCACTTTTTCTTTGTTCCGCACTTTACATTTGTCTGTATTATTACTTGATAGGCATCACTGCCATAAACCAATGCAGTGTTCTTATAATTCACAGCAACCTAAGCAACATGTACATTATAACTATCCCAATTAAGGGCAATGATTTGGTAACACTAGCAGAGCATACATGTCAACATTGCTCTTTAAATAGAAAGAGAAATTAAATATTCAGTCTTCCAATCTGTCTGAATAAGAATATAATATAGAATCAGTAAATTAGGCGTATTTTATAAGTTAACCTCTTTTAAAGGTATTGTTGCCATGTATAGGGCAGTGTAGGGTTCAAAACTTGAAAACAGAAAACATATCAAATCTACATACTACAGTTCTGAATTGAAACTAGTTTAATTGTGACCATTTTGGACATTCATGTTAATAGAAATTCTAGTATTTTATCTTCCATTCATGCTGTCTGCTATACATCCCCCTGAACAGCCTCCAATGGCATACAGAGCTACTGCCTATAAATACTAGATTATACAATATCCACATTATCCCTTAGCTGGAATCTCCTGCCTTGCACCAGAACAATGTTCTCTGTGCCCTACAAGCCCTCATATAAAGTTGTCTTTTTCATGGTTTAAAACAGTGGTCTGCAACCCATGGCTTTCAAGCCAGTTGTGGCTATTTTGATGGCTGCTTCTGGCTCTTTGACTGTACGAGTGGTGCTCACATGCAAGCACTGCTCGTTACAGTCTGCCGGTTAATCGCTGGCGAGTGATGTAGAGACAAAGCTCTCTTAGTGCTTCCAGGTTGCTAGCCAATCCAGAGCCATTCACATATGATGTCAGCGGCTCCAGATTCAAAAGGGCTGAGCAGAGCCGCACATATATGGCTCTCTCAGCCAAAAAGGTTGCCGACCCCTAGTTTAAAACTTAAGACCTCTCCTGATAAATAAGATATGTTTCCCATTTGTAAACTACAAATCATATTTGTTTATGCCAACTGTCATTTTCCCATACTCATTTACACAACTATGCAAAATGCCTCAGCATCAGCAACACAAAAAAAAACAAACAAAAAAAACAATCAGTAATGGAACACCAGCTAAACTGGCAATATTTCAAAGTAGGGACTCTAGAGAGGGATTGTGGCCATTGTGGTAGCTGGATAGCGAAAAACAGAACATGATTACAGCAATAAAGTTATCAACTTCAAAGAAGCTGCTTACAAATGACTTCTCTGCTTATAACTCCAAAGAAAAGGTAGTTACATACAAGGAAAATTTTCAAATTCTAGAAACATTTTTGTCGTTTATTTTTAAGACCACTGCACCTGTTTTAAAGGGTATGTAAAGAGTCAAGAATGAATTACATATTTCATTATTAGAAAATAGTTCATATTTATTTGTCTTTTTATTTTCTTTCTATTACTTACATCATTATTTTTACAGTACTTTTATTGTACTTACATTTTTATTTTTATCGTGCTTTAATATGCACACCTTTACTTCTGTTTTACAGCTGAAAAATGATTATTAACTTCTCCATCTCTCGTCAACTTTTTATAAAAGCAGGAGCTCCTTTCTTGGCTGTCTTAACAGAGGAGCACTTTTTGTAATAAAATACTGACAATTATTTAACAATAAATAATAATCCTTGGAGCACGTACTGAGATACAATTTTTTTGAGTCAACCAGTCTCATAAAATTTAGTAATACAGTATATTATGGCTAATGGTCTAATTGTTATGTTCCACCTTCCCACATAGTTAAAACACTAAAATTATTATTTTGGGCATGGAAAGGGCTGTTAGAAGACAATGGGACCTCAATAACAGTGTTCTGACCTCTATCCATCACATCATCACATACATGTTATTAAATAATATAAATGTACGATGGTAACAATGTTTTTATTATTTATTTTACAGAAAATGCATGTCCAGTGAGTAACCCATGAGTTGTATCCTATGCTTTGGGGCTGTCTAGTGATGATGTTCTACCATAGCTGGAGAGTTCTTCATGATGTACATGCAATAAAAATAATTTGATGTATTATTCCCTATTGCAGGGGTCGGCAACCTTTTCGGCTGAGGGAGCCATATACGTGCGGCTTCCTCAGCCCTTTTGAATCGGAACCACTGATGTCACCTAGGTGAAGTCAGCGGCTCTGGATTGGCTAGCAATCCAGTCTTTCGGTGAGGTCAGCAGCTCCTGATTGGTTAGCAACCTGGAAGCCGGTGATGTCAGCGGCTCTGAATTGGCTAGCAACTAGGCAAGCGCTGAGAGAGCTTTCTCTCTACAGCGCTTGCCGACAGACTGTAATGAGCGGTGCTTGCACCGCTCGTTAATAGTGAAAGAGCCAGATATGGCCATCAAAAGAGCCATAGGTTTCCGACCCCTGCCCTATTGAAAAAAAACTATGGAAAGCACATATTTCTTTCTGTTTTTATATATCACAGCCAGGTAGGTTTGCTTATCTGTTATATTCACTAACCTGAACATGTACTTTAAAGTGATCAACCTTGAAGCCAAAAAAGTTTTTTGGTGCCTGATAATAATATTTGCATATTAGCTACTAAGAAAAGCAACGCTGAAACCATGATTTATGAGAGTAAAAGTTATGTTCATATTATTTCTCAGTCTATCTGTATCTGCATGTTTATATGCTTTATGTTTTCACAAGCACGCTCTGACGTACACACATCTGTATCTTCTGTGTTTACATACACTGTGATGTCAGCAGGAATATTGCATCATTTCACATATTTCAGCTCACTCTGCCTTTATTCCAGTCCTTGTCAGCGATACCAGATTTCTTCAAGGCTTAGTTATTGTGATTTCTTCATGACGCATGAACTTTGTTTGTTTCAGGAGTGCTGCTAAGTTCCCATGAGTCCCCGGGATACAGGCTCAGAGTTGGAGCTTTATATTTAAATTGTGATAACAACAAACCAAGCAGCACTAAAACTAAAATCAGTGAAATTGCAATAATGTGAACTAAATTAAGTGAAATAAAATAATAAGTCCAAAATTCAAATGAGGTGATGAAAGTGCCGCTGTCTTGTCAGGAGTACGCTGTAACTCCTGACAAGAGAGCTTTCTCCACAGAGTTTTGGTTTTGGTTATATTTAAATTGGTTCCTAAATTTTTCCAATCTGTGGTACTTTCTGGTTGTACTTCTGCATTCTGCACACTTATAGTGAAGTATTTATAAATGTTGTAAGCTTCTAGGAGTCATTAAATGAAAAAATAAATGTCAAGAACAGTAGACATAGGTTTTTAGGTTTAACAATGCCCTTGTCTTTAATTTAAACACACTTCTGGCTTGACATTTGCACCATTGTAAGATCTAGTATTTGCAGCCTTCCCTTACTTCTTTACTGTAACACACATTTATGCAAGCTGCCTCATCAACCCTCAGACTATCATAGACTCTCTGCCAGCTTCCTGAGTAACCTAGGGTATTATTTATCAAAGTCCAAATTCAACAAAGTGAATTTGTGTCGCTTCACATTGCTACACTCCAATGGTTGTGAATTTGCTTCTGCTTAATCACTAAGTATTGGATTCCCTTATCAATGAAGCAAGCAGCATTGACTTGATTTCTAGTGTAGCTCAGCGTAGTCACTCAAACAGTAGTAGGATGTGGAGTCGTGGAATGATGCAATTTTCACTATAAGAGTTGGAGCAAAGTACAGTGAAGTCATCCTCACAATGCCCTACTATCTGTATTAAGTGAATAATGCATCCCTTTCTATGTCTCCCTGTCCCTAGTTCATCCTCACAATCTCCCACTAACTGTATATAAGTGAATATTACATCCCTTTCCATGTTTCCCTGTCCCTAGTTCATCCTCACAATGTCCCACTAACTGTGTATAAGTGAATATTACATTCCTTTCTATGTCTCCCTGTCCCTAGTTCATCCTCACAATATCCCGCTAACTATATATAAGTGAATATTACATTCCTTTCTATGTACTGTATAGTATGTGTAGGTCAGGTGACAGAGCTCTGTATCGAGCTGCTTGAGCCAACCTGAATAAGGGAATAAAATCTGCCAAGGCTGATAAGAGGCTCATAAGAGGAGAATAGAGTTCTGTATGTCTAGCAACAACTCACACCTCTCATGTGGGCATACAAAACATCACAAACTATAGAGGCTATGTGAGTGCATCATTAGTGGAGGAGCTAAACTGCTTCTTTGCACGTTTTGAAGCACCACAGCAGCACCCAGTCCTGCCCCCACACCCACCTGGTTACTGTACCACTCCATTCATTGTATAGGAGTATGATGTTAGATGGACATTCTTAGCAGTGAACCCAAAGAAAACTACTAGCCCAGATGGAGTACCTGGCAAGGTGCTTAGAGCATGTTCCTTCTAGCTCGCTCCCATCCTCACCAGAATTTTCAGTCTCTCCTTGGTCCAGGCAGTCATTCCATTCTGCTTAAAATTGGCAACTATCATCCCAGTGCCAAAAAAGCCTACCATCACTAACATAAATAATTACCATCTGGTGGCCCTCACTCAGGTAATCATGAAGTGCTTTCAGAAACTGGTTCTTCAGTACATTAAATATTATATCCCTCCAAACTTTGATCTCCATATGTTCGCATATCATACTAACAGATCCACAGAGGACACTATTGCTATGGCTCTCCATAATACATTGAGCCACTTAGAACAGCAGCATAGCTATGTCTGAATGTTTTTTGTGGATTTCAGCTCATCCTTTAATACAATTATCCTGGATATTCTCATAAATAAATTGAGCAACATTGGCTTTCCCCCCTCACATGTGCTTGGATAAAAGACTTTCTGACTAACTGGTCACAATTTGT
>WMED01006615.1:0-18325 GCA_019650415.1 Pipa parva
AACGGATTCCAGCACTCCTATAATGTCATAATAGTATAAATGGTTTAAAAACTTGGTGCTGCCGTAGAAAAATATAAATGTAAGCACAAAAAAGAGGAAGATATTTCTTTATCTGGTGCACACAAGTTTTATTAGAAAATAGCACAAAACACTCAAAGAAGAAAAATTAAAAACAATTAAAACTGTAGGAGAAGCAACAGGGCTGCTGCTATATCAGTATCAAAAGAGTATAAAGGTACTTATGGAATATATAGTGAAGTTTACAATTAAAGGACTAATTTAATCTAAAATAGATATCCCCATAATTCTAAAGTACCGGTCAAATGTCAGTCAATAGTGAGAGAGTCCCGATTCAATCAATGCCAAAATAGCGTGTTCAAGCTCCAAGTCATATCATAGTCCAAATTCCGATTTGTAACCGTCAGGAAGCAGTGGAGAGGAGAACGCCGGGACAATCAATGCAGCGCCAAGGAATGCCGTACGCGTTTCGCCAGCTAACACGCTGGCTTCGTCATGCGGCTGATTAGTCCATAATCTTCCGTCGCTTAAATATATCCACATGGTATAGTGACGTCATTGCTGTGAGACGTTGCACGTAACCAGAGTGTTAAATGCATAGTGAATTTATAATCAAGTGTACTAAACAGAAAGTAATGTCAAAAAAAGTCAATATTGTATATCAATTGATCCAAATAAACAGCAAAACTGTCAAACACAGAGAAAATTCATAACACAAAACAGGCTCCAATAAACAAAAAATATGTGAACAAAAATAATCAAACAAAATATAATCAAACAAAATATAACCTGAATAATGTATAAATCATTACAATAATACAAAAATGATTCTCATTGACGAATGTAAAAACATTACTTAATATGTATCAGAGGGGCCCCCCTGATTTTTTGGGTCAAAAAGGGGTCAATACAGAGATCTCTCCAATGATCTATTTATAACAAGAATTGTAAGTATTATAATTCTACCATCTATACTGGTCCCTTTAATAAGTCATTTTGGTTTTCTTAAAGGTTTAAGTACAATTCATACATTCCTTAGATTAATTCATGTAAAATTTTCTTGCAGTTTGTTTCAATTTTTTGTTTTGCCCAAGCCTTTGCTTTTATTGAAAATAATTTTGTTTTTCAGCTTGTAATCCCTGTGATCACCATTACTCTAATCAAGAAAACAAAAACTGCACTCCTGGTGCCAAATGCTTTAGTGATTTCTACAATCACTGAAAGGGTATGTGTATGTGTGTATCTATCTATCTATCTATCTATCTATCTATCTATCTATCTATATATATATATATATATCTATATCAGTGGCGGATGCTGGTCTTTCAAGGAGGGGAAGCTCACTTTGTCATACCAGGACAGCTGAAAAGACCTTTTACTTTTACCCATCTTTTGCACCAAATTAATCTGAGGAGTTGATCTGCCCTGCTGTTTAACTCTAAACTAGACTATCAAATGGCTTTACCAAAATCCTGTCCACAACATTCACACTGTCTAACATTATGTGCAGCTTTCAGAACGAAAAATAAAAGGTTGTTGCAAATTAGAATGAAAGATTGCTGATTTGCTCATTTCACTGTCAATCAAAAAGGGATTCATCCTGACAGATCATCCAATCAGCATGCAGAAGCTGAGCTTCCAGGCCAGCCCACTGTCCTATAGACTCCCAGGGAAGCTGAGTGTCTGATGG
Organism: Pipa parva; assembly: GCA_019650415.1. Taxonomy (NCBI): domain Eukaryota; kingdom Metazoa; phylum Chordata; class Amphibia; order Anura; family Pipidae; genus Pipa; species Pipa parva. The sequence goes on from WMED01006615.1 coordinate 1,709, forward strand.
GAGGGACAAAGCCCAGCATTTATCTGATTATTCATCTTGTTTCACTGCACTTTTGCTTTGCTATTGAACTCTGTGGAAGCTCAGTGTCCACACTGTTTAAAGCACTGTGAATCTGCAGGAATAGGTGATAGGAAATGACATGTACATACTGTACTGTTGTATATATTTGATTATTTCTATTTGACTTATTTCTTTTGTCATTTTAGAGGAAGATGAGCTTCCCTTGCAGTCTTAGAGCAAACGCCACTGATATATATATAATTTCATTTTTTTCCCAATCTATCAATGAATGTGTCTCCTTAACAGTTTCCTTCTTAACTGCAGTCAATTTTCTCTTTGCAGTTCATATTTGTATCGCTATTATCCAGGGATACTACATACAGGCTATTAAAATCTGTGTGTGGTCACCTAGAGGTCAGTATAATCATTGGTTTAAAATTGGTGCTATAGCTAGTTCAGTGTGTACTGCAGTCTAGTAAATGGCCAAGTTCTTAATATTTTTACAGAATTTGAAATTTGAAAAGTAATAAAATATATAAAAATAACACAGTGACCATAATATGAAAGTAGAAATCAGTGTGTAACTACAATGGTCTCTTGTGTTTAAACTGAATATGTCTGTTTTTTTCTATAATAATTGCTTGTAGGGCTGTTCCTTTTAAATTAGTTTAAGTTTTTTTGGCATTTGTGGCTTTGTTGAAAAGGTACAAAAGACCCTTGATAAACAGTGTAGGCAAATGTAATATGTAACCATACACATGGGAGTCTCGTCCTGCATTTAGATGCTGTGCATTTAAAGCCATCACAAATACATAATATGTATAATTTTATTTATAAAGCACCACAAATTTACACAGCGCTGTACAATTCAGCAATACAAATATAACACATAGTAAAAGTGCATTACACATTACAAGTGAGTAACTTACAAGCGTAAAATCACTTTGCCAGGTTGTGATTGACACAAGAGGATGGAGGTCCCTGCCCCATAGAGCTTACAGTCTAAATAGGAGGAAGACTTACATACACAGATAGAAGGGTAATGAGCTGTAGCAACTGGGACACTGGTCTATAAATACATAAATAAGTAAATACACACACACACACACACACACATATATAAAAACTAATCATGAATAGTTAATTAAGGATATAATACAATATTTACAAAAAACAGTGCTAGTGTTCCATAAGGTAGGGTTTTAATTTGGTTTTAAAAGTGCGGAGGGAATGTTCCTGGCAAAGATAAATATAAAGATGGTTATAATTCTTTACATTGTCAATTTTAGTTTTTCTACAGTATGATTTATTTATTTATTTTCTGCTTTGATAAGATTGCAAGCCCTGGGATCAGCCCTAATCCTTCACCTGCTGAACACGATTTCAGAGTAGATCGTCCTTCATCATTTCCCCTTGTAAGCTATCATTTTACTAATAACTTTTGTGGGGTGTTTTTCTTTTTTCTTTATTAGCTCAAGCCCATATATTAATTTGAAAAAAAAAAAAAAAAAGCATAACACAATAAGTACAGACTCGTGACTGTTTTGGCAGAGCTTTATCATGTGGAAACAAGTCACTGCCATGAATCTATTTAGATGTCTGTTACCTGCTTTATATTAGTGAAAAAAATTTTTATAAAATATCAACACAACCGTTGATCAAGTTATGATTGTGTGGAAATATTTTTTCTTCTTGACAACTGTGTATTTTTCCTGACTCAGTTTTGAGAGACAACCCGGAGGGAAATGCTTTTGCGTAATTCAAAGCACTGCTACTTAACAGTAGTAGATGCCTTGATTGCATTAGATGGCAAACTCATCATTTATTTTTTTAGTGGTGAAGCATATGCGGCGTTATTTTGAGTGGTACTGCCAGTGGCACAAACAAGATCAGTGGGTAGAAGTGCATGTCATTTTGCTGCATGCTGTAAGAAAAACCTGTGAAGGCTGTGGCATCAGCCTTAATGTCCATGGAATGATTTGTGTATCATTAGCAGACTTCTGAGAGAGGGAGAAAATGAAAAGTTTAACCCAGATTTATTTTTCAGGATTTTAGTGTACCATTCTCAGAACTAGATGGTTTAGGACAGCAAAGGAGAAATGATAATGAAGACTGCAGCAGTACTGGTTCTCAAACTGGAGAGTCTGAAAATTCCCAAGGTTAGATTTTTCATGATGATGTACATGTATAGATTTAGGGTGAAATTTAATAGACTTGAAAAAGGCCAATTTCGCCTTTTTGAGTTTATCCCGAGAGCATCTTGGCTGTTCGTTTGGTAAAAATCACTCGATATTTTCTATCGATATTTACCTTTCCTTTGAAAAATTTGATAGAAAAAAATCGATCAAAAAGTTTAGGTTGGAAAATATCGAGTGATTTTTACCAAACGAACAGCTGAGATGTTCTTGGGGATAAACTTGAAAAGGCGAAATTGGCCTTTTTTGATTTATTAAATTTCGCCTTTTGACATTGTAAACCTGTATCACAGTACAGTAATGTTCACAATGCAGATAGTACTCGGCTGTAGAAGTTAGTAGAACTTTAATGTCACACTGCAGTATGGTATTACTAACATTTATAGTCTGTGGCTGTTAAAGCACTGAGAACACTGAAGTGTCTCTTTGCATGTTAGATTCACTTTAGCTTTTTTTCCACTTTTTTTTTTTTTTGTTTCTTATTATTCTAATTGTATTCCCTTCTGCAAAACATAATTCTGTTTTAAGTCATTTCTACTGGTTGATTACATAGGTCAAATGTACCAAAGTTTGTATGGTAGTCAGTTCCCTGATCTGAATATTATCCCTATGCATTGGCTTGCTATTGGTGATTTCAGTCTGGCTGTTTACATAAAATGTCTCAGATAGAGCAAACTGCAATGTATCAAAGATATTCCTTTGTACATTCTCTACCTTAAAGTGTAGAGTGCATTAAATTATTTTATATTGAGTCAGAGGACCAATTACCCAACATGTAGGACTGAATTATTTTATTAAAAAAAAGAAAAAGAAACTAGTAGATTTAGGACACTGGGTGTCACATCTAGCCTTCCATTTCACTTCTACAAATGTATTTTTCCCTGCTATAAGGAGTTTATCATAAAAGTCTTCATTCATCACATCTGACCATTTTTTATACAAATTTTCACATGGTTAAATACCATAAAGTGGTCAGTCTAAAGTCCCTAGTGGTATATTTTAAAATACGTTGTTAATTTAAAAGCAATACTTTTATACTGCAGTCTAAACTAATATACAAATTCTTTCTATAGAGTTTCAGAGTCAAGTTCAGAATGTAAAATCTTTGCATGTACCCATCCAGGCAGAGGTATCCACTATACAGACAACAAGAATAAACTTACTCCATCCAAATGGTAAATGTGTGTTTGATTTTGATATTTATGCTAAACAGCATCTAAGGAGCCTCATTAATTAATCCTACCTGTATGCAGGTCTGTGGAGATACTTTCTGCGTGTGAATGACTGGAAGATTTTTTCAGTAAATGGCCTACTATTTCTCTATGCAGTAATGTAAGTTTGCTTTTTTTAAAAATTTATGAATATGCCTTTCATACATTGTTTATTTGTTGTGCACTGTGAAAAAGTGGAAAATTCCTGTTTTGATTCACACAGTAGATATTTTTGGTGAAATGTTATTTTTGAAGCTAAATTTCAAATGAATGTATGTAGTTTCTGTAATATGTTCAATATATTAAACATTTTTAAAAAATATTTAAGTATTAATATTTTAGTTAAAGCAAAAGACAGAATCATAAAATTAAATCCCTTAGAGGAATATTTATAAGAGTCCAAATGTTTTTGACTACAAAACCCTGGAGAAACAGCTGTCTATTTTAATGTAAAGAGGTGTTAACTGATTGTAGCAGATGCTATCTTCATGTATGGGTACAGTACTACTTCTCAATAAATAAAGATTTTAATATGCCAGTGTGACTATCCATACATCAAAGGAACAATAACCATGTTACAAAGTACCCCATTTGTTATTACCTTCTACCGTGACAACTGAGGTCCTCTTGTTGGGCTTTGTTTATTCTTTTCACTGATAAGATTATATTACCTTATGTTAATATGAATTTATGAATATGTATTATCCCAAAAGAAACAATAAGGTTAGGCGGTGTTGATTTACTTAACAGATAAAATGTGACTGCAACCACAAGGAAGGAAAAAAAAACAGATTTATACAAATCAAGAATTCAACTTCAAAGATGATCTTTTTACCAGTATTATGTAGGAATAACTGCCATGCCAATCCAATAGAATTTATTTCCCATTTTACTTGAATAGGCAACAAACAATATTTGTTGATCATATAAAATGACTATTTATGTTCCATTATAGGCATATACAGTATGTGGTTGTTTTTTTCTGTGCTGTTTGCAGCTTTTCAGCTGGAATAAATATTGCTAACATTTGCTGTTCATTGGTTATAATTGGTAATATTTCCTCCAAATTGTATAATGGACATTTTACATTTTTCTGTAGTGTGTGCCTTCTTCTGTTTTCAACTTTATACATGCAATCAAGAATTGGATACTTGGAAGAGAGGCTATCCTTAATGGGCTCCTTTAAGGACTCTCCAATGAATGTGTAAGCATTCTTATATACTTTACTGATGTTAAAATAAAATCTCTCCTATTTATAGGAATTGTAAGAGTTAATTTTCTATTGTGTCCAGTAAATATTTTGGCAATCTTTTCCTAAAAAGTCTTGCTTATTAGTATATTCGTTATTTGTTAATATTAGTGAGAAATTCCATACAACTTTTAGTTATTGTGTGTTACTTTTTTTTTCTCAAATTATTTTTTTTACATTTTAATTCACAATTTTGAAACATCTGGATGGTTCATACATTTTTGGAAAGTGTTCCAATTCCGTCCATAGACACTGTTCTGGACGTGACTTTGTACCAGGTATGATGGAAGCATAACATTATGCATAGTCTGACTGCTTTCCTTGATATGGGTACTTCCTGCTAATTCTCTGTCACATGACTTGCCTTTGAACAGGCTCCAATAAACTACTATCAACATTTCTTTTTGCATAACCTGCATTATATATGTGTTTTTCTTTTTATGATTTGAAGAGAAATTTAAAAAAATTGATGCTAAATTCTGCAAGTAACAACAGGATTCCTTACATTTCCTAACACACTAATAGCTATCCATTTTTTAAAATAAATTTTACATTAAAAAATTTTTTTTGGATTGAAACATATTACATGTCATGTTTTCTCTTTTTGTCCTAATGGAAACCTTTGCATGTACTTATTTTATAAGCTCATCAAATGTACTGGACGCAGCAAGCAATATTAAAAAAAAAAATTTAATTTGATAATTGCAAATGAAATAATTGCATAATGATATGTATGATTTATGTAAATGATGTAAGAGCTTTTTCTGGCTATAGAATGAAATTAAATATGTCATTGTGCATACATACATGCCATAGCTAAACAGTTACTGTAAAGTTTTCATCTAGTCCAATGTCTTCTTTCTGAACAGTTTTTTTTTTTCTTTTTAATAGATGGTCAGTAGAGCAAGGTTTGGAAGGCTGGCAGATCAATGTTAATGCTGTCTGTGGTGAATTAACAGAGAATTTAGAAAAACTTAATAAGGTAATATATCTACTTCCATATTCACTGTTTTGCATACTGTTATACAACTAAGTAATGCTTTTAAAATATTTGAATGGCATTGGGTTTAAACTAGTCATTTCCAAATGGTTTGATATTCCTACAGTTGTAAAGCAAATGTCAAGGTAGCAATACAATATTTCCCATCCTTTCCTTTTAAACTTCCACTTATTTTTAAAATGTTTTTTCTCCATTTAAAAACTTTGGCATAATCCCAGGGAATGAAAATGAACCAGAGCTCCCATGCAAACATGCACAAATGCGCAAATAATCTCTGGGTTGCAGCCAGGATCTGCTGCCCAGCTCAACAGATGCACTTCATGTAGATATGCAAGCCACCCAGACACCTTTCCTGAATTCATATTTTTCAGCACAGGTTGCCTTGTATTGTGCTCTTAAATATTTATATCAAGGCAACATTTTTTGCCAGTTTTAATTCTCCTTTTTGTTCCCCTCTCCCTTAAAAAAAAATTGTCATTTCTTTTTTTTGTCTCTAATTAACTTTTTCACCAAGTTTGCAATGGCAAGCTGCTTTCAGTGATATTAAAAAAATTTTTTCAAAAATCTGATTTTGATGTTGCGAAATACTTATGGCAAAGTGACTATTTCATCTCCTTTCTTGGATCAGGTTGTTAAATCTGTTGTTATTGAAAGGCTTAGTGCAGTTCATGGAATTTAAATTCATATTGAGATATGTCACAGTAAAGTAAAAAAAAACAAACTCTGGATTATTTTAAAATCAAAGCAAAATAAACTAGTCTTTATCTTCTGTCTTTTTATGGGATTTTATGCCCTGTCGTGTCTAAATTGCCCAGCCCATTTTTAAAAGCTGCTGTTTGACCACTCCAGAATAAACATTCCATACCTCTTTTGCCAAACCAAACAGGAAAATGTAACACCATATGATCAAACTTTGCACTTGGAAGGCAAAGCTGTTAGTGATTTGTCTGTAACAGATTTACGGAACTAATGTATTCATCTAATATAAGCTTTTTTTTAAGGGGATGCTATATCTCCATCATTATGGAGGTTAATAATTGTATATGAACCTTTATACCCAGCCCCTTTACTCTCCCATTTGTTCACTTTTTTGATTGAATTTTGTATTGTCTTTTTAATCAGCTGCTGGTGCACTAAATGTTCTGAACAGCACATTTGGCCACAAAGTTCAAATTAAAGTGCTACAGTAATACCTTATAGTAGTATATTTATACACCAATCTTGCTTAAGGCTAGGGCCATGGGAGCACCTTTATGTCATGCAAGCATGGCTGTACAACAACATTTAGATTAATTCTTATGAGCAGCTTTTTCTCAGAAAAAGCAGCTGAGTTGAGAAAATTAGCTTTGTCGCAGTGATGTATAAATGCTTGTGTCCCTGGCCTAAAGTAGCAATGCACAAACCAACTGGATCAACATGCAAGAAAAAAGATGCACTTTGGTTCCTTCATTCTTGTAATTTTGTGTTTTAGATTCAGGGAGATCTACAAAAATTGTTGGAAGATTCGGACTAGAAGACCAAAAATTATATCATATCATATATCAATCAGAACTCAAAACACCTCTGCTGGACAGAGGCTGGGCTACCGAACCCACTTACATCAATGTGAGCAGAACTCACAGCTGCTGTCTCAGGAACGTTTGTTATGTAGCTAAAACTTGTACAGGATCTAATTCTGTTTGGGAGGAAATCTGTTTCAAGTCACTGTGAAAATAAGGAATTTACTAGTTTGCACATTTGTACAGTTAATTATGAGAAACACTCCATTTTTTTTTGTATTTATCCTCATTTGCTGGTACTATAAGCCAATTTCTTAACAAGATATTTGGATTTACAATATGTTTTCCTGGCTGAAGCAGAAAAGCCATGCTGAAGGACAATATATCCTTTCTGTGAGAGTTTAAAAAACTACCATATATATATATTTATTTATTAAATATTATTATTAAATAAGGACTTCTTTGCTCAGTTGTGTAAAACATGTGGACATCTTCAGTCTTAATTACACTGTGCTTTAAGAGACAACACCAAATTCAAAAATCTTGGATTTTAAAATCCGATCAGAAGTTCATGGACCCAGGTTCACTATTTGTGAAGAGGAGATGTGACCGGATATTTTGCAGACTTGGTTGAGATAATTACATGTCCCATGTTACATTTTGTTTTTTTTACTGCTTTATTTCTACCACTTGCTTTTCCAACCAGTTTGCATCTTTATTAAAGTTTTCTAACTAGAATGTTTTCGTTAGTGTGGCATTTTGCAATTTGTTTTTATACTATGAAATGGATGTTTTTCAGCACTAATGTTTTTGCCTAAAGTAATGTAAAAAGACTAAGCTTCAGCGTTCATAGACTTAAGTTTTTCTATGTCCAGATATGCAATTTGTGTGTATAATTTTACTTCTGTGGCTTAGAAGGCACATCTCTATTCCATCCAAACATTCTCAATAGTTACAGAACATTACTGAATTTTGACCAACAAAAAGATCAAGCACTGCTGGGGAGGGAAAAGAGACCCAGTGCCATTAGTCCATAAAACATCTGTGACAATATTTTGGGTACTTTTGTCAGAGATTATATGGCATTAATTGAGATTGGTCTCACTTATGCACTTGTCCACATACAAGTGATTTGTTGGTCTGTGATTGTGGCCTGTTCCAAAAGGCCTATTTATGTACATTGCATTATTGCAGAGGTGTCCAGGTATCTTACCTAAAAGGGGACTGAGTTTACTTTAAAAAAAAAAAAAAGTGTTTGATTATCCAAAGTTTAAAGGTCTATTTGTTTGGAGTGGGAAAGGTTCCTGGCATATATTCCTGTTGAATATCCATTTTAGCACTATTTATATGTCTGTAAGAGGGAGATAATGTAGTTCTTCTAAATTGCAGTTTTTTTGCTGTTAATTTTTCCACAAAGACTGTGATTTATGGTTCTAAAAATATTAGAGAATGGCACCTGGCATACAAGATGATTGATTTCAGATAACATTCCTAACACAGCAATGAATAAAAATATATAGGCAAAATAACAGGAAAATGTATATAATTATTATATGCCATTTAATGCAGACAGTATAAAAGACAGGCTGCAGAGTTTACAAAGACAATGGTAACTATACTGCACTATGTGGGTCAATGGAAATTTTTGCAGGAGTTGACTTTTAACCATTTCTGTGAAATGTTTGTTAGGTTGCAAATAAATAAACTTAAATTATGGGAAATTGTGAGCTTGTTACTATTGTCACATTTAGCAAAAACTGTATGTGATGATTGGAGCACAATGACAAATGAGCGAGGGCCAGTAATACTACACCTAGGTGTTATTTGGTCTCTGTTCTCCTGGTTTCCTATTGGAATTTAGCCAGTTAACTGATTTTTCTTTTAATATCTCATATGCTCCAGCCTATCTCTCCATTGAGCTAACAAATTGGAGAAGGCGGTTTTCCTTACAATTTAACTATAAACTGATTGTCAGCCCTTAACGCAATCCATGTTGTTATTTTTTATGCTTAGTATAAATAAATACTAAAAGCCAATTTTACTTATTGGTCCAGTTTTATCAGATGGTCTTGTAGGCTTCAATAAAATCACTTGGAGGGTTCCTTACATTGTATGCAATGTAAGGCTGTATAGTGCACAATCTCCAGCCCTTTGCTGTACATTTTTATACAGCCTTTTCAAGGTATATACTTAAAAGATATTCATGCATGATGGATTCTTTCTTATTGGCTCTGAGAGGAGTAGACTGAAAAATTCTCAGTGCAATAATAATATTAATGTTAATGTTTCTAGCGCTCTAAAATCAAACAATAGCAACTTTATTTTGATATAGTTTTTACTTGCCTGCTAATGAGGAAAAGAAAAGCTAAAATAAAATTCACCAGTATGGGAACTTTTAGAATAACTTGTATCAATTAGTTTTAGACCAGATACACACTACTAATGCTCACGCTAATTAATGTATGTGTGTGTGTGTGTGTATATATATGTATGTATATACACACTACTGTTCAAAAGTTTGGGGTCAACCAGACAGACTCATACTTTTATTTTTTCAAATGAGTTGCAAAGTGAGTAGAAATATAGTCCAGACATTGACAAGGTTAGAAATAATGATTTTTATTTGAAATAATAATTTTCTACTTCAAACTTTGCTTTCGTCAAAGAATGCTCCCTTTGCAGCAATTATAGAATTGCAGACCTTTGGCATTCTAGCTGTTAATTTGCTGAGTTAATCTTGCATAATTTGGAAGTGTGCTTTAGGTCATTGTCCTGTTGCAGGATGAAATTGGCTCCAATCAAGCGCTGACCACAGGGTATGGCATGGCGTTGCAAAATGGAGTGATGGCCTTCCTTATTCAAAATCCCTTTTACCTTGCACAAATCTCCCACTTTACCAGCACCAAAGCAACCCCAGACCCATCACATTACCTCCACCATGCTGGAAAGATTGTGTCAGGCACTCTTCCAGCATATTTTCAGTTGTTCTGCGTCTCACAAATGTTCTTTGTGATCCAAACACCTCAAATTTAGATTCATCTGTCCATAACACATTTTTACAATCTTTCTCTGTCCAATGTCTGTGTTCTTTTGCCCATATTAATCTTTTCCTTTTATTAGCCAGTCTCAGATATGGCTTTTTCTTTGCCACTCTGCCCTGAAGGCCAGCATCCCGGAGTCGCCTCTTCTCTGTAAACGTTGGCACTGGCGTTTTGTGGATACTATTTAATGAAGCTGCCAGTTGAGGACCTATGAGGTGTCAATTTCTCTAACTAGAGACTCTAATGTCTCTTGCTCAGTTGTGCAGCGGGGCCTCTCACTTCTCTGGTTAGAGCCTGTTTGTGCTCTCCTCTGAAGGGAGTAGTACACACTGTTGTAGGAAATCTTCAGTATCTTGGCAATTTCTCACATGGAATAGCCTTCATTTCTCAGAACAAGAATAGACTGTTGAATTTCACATGAAAGTTCTCTTTTTCTAGCCATTTTGTGAGTTTAATCGCAAATTGCAGATTCTCAACTAGTTCAAAGGAAGGTCATTTTTATAGCTTTTCCCTAATCAGCAAAATTGTTTTTAGCTGTGCTAACATACATGCACAAGAGTTTTCAAAACATCCAATAGCCTTCTTACACAGTTAGCAAACACAATGTACCATTAGAACACTGGAGTGATGGTTGTTGGAAATGGGCCTCTATACACCTATGTAGATATTGTATTAACAACCAGACGTTTGCAGCTAGAATATTTATTTACCACATTAACAATGTATAGAGTGTATTTCTGATTCATTTAATGTTAGCTTCATTGAAAAAAAAAAACTGTGTTTTTCTTTCAAAAATAAGGACATTTCTAAGTGACCCCAAACTTTTAGAAAAAAAAAAATATTGATAAATATCGATCACGTTCAACCTCTGTTTCAGATCAATACCCCTTTTCAACAGGAGAACTTTCCCAACTGTGGCTAAGTCACAGGATCAACTAATGTTTGAGGCGAACAAATGCTTTTAGTTGATAAAATTTAGTTTAAACGTATATACTCATGTATAAGTCGAGAAATTTAGGTAAAAAAAACATTTAAAAGCGTGTACTCGACTTATACACGCATATATATGGTACTCAGAGCTTTGAGCCGCAAGTGGAGGGGGGCATGGCCTGGGAACGAGAGAGAGCAGACATGTTCTACCAGAGCTCTCTAGCATTTCCACTTTAAACCCAACAAATAAAGCCCAACAGAACAAAAATCATCTGGGGCGCCTACCTGGGTCCTCTTTGAAAGAACTGGCAGGAGAGATCGTTCGGCTCCTGTGAAAAAATGGCCCCAACGCCATCTGCAAGGCCTAAGGCCTAGAACCCGCAGCGCGCCGTCTGCCGCCCCTCAGAGAGACACGGAGTGAGCAGATTACACACCGCCACACACAAGTCTGCCAGCTGCCTGTCAGAGAGCCGCGAAGTGAAGCGGCTGCATAAGGGGGAGCAGGTGGGCTCTGGGGGAAGCACCGATCCCAGCCAAACCAGTCAGGGAATCAACACAGCATAGGCAGCACACGCAGGAGCAGCGATCTCGAGGGAAACTGCTAATATCCCTAACTGTGAGTACCTCATCTGCTAATCCCCTAGACACTGACCAAATAACCAGACACTCACCAAATAACCAGACTTGTTGCTATGTCAACATGTTCTGCTACAGTGTTTGTTTTGTGAGCCTGGCTCAGCTTTAGGGGCGTGAAGCAGAACTGGTGCAGGTGGCAAAGTCTATTGCTGTTTGATTTACGACTACTGTACTAGTGTTTTCTGTAAAACTTTACAGCCCCCCACTCCTTCCTCGACTTATCCACGGGTCATAGCAAATTTTATAATTGTTGGCCCAAAAACTGACCTCGACTTATACACGAGTATATATGGTAGGTGAAAATGGCATAATCAATGATAAAAAAATTATACTGTTTTGCTAGTTTTAAGTAGTCAAATTGATTTTGATTCCTATAAATAACCTCCATAGTGTCTTAGACCCCCAAAGACAAATATGTTGCTCTCCATTGTTTTCTTAACAGCAAGACATTCGCTGGAATCTGCAATGTTTGCCCCACCACCACTCAAAAAAATCTTTTTAGATATCTGGTGTTGTGTTGAATTCTCTCCCTACCAATAATTCTTTCAAATTATGGGAAATTTTAAATTTGTACCATAGTTGATGCTTTGGACAGATTTGCACTATGCCTAAATTATCAAGATGGTTCTCCTAACACAATTTATGTGACTAATAGCAACTTCTTCATCCCAATACTCTTTGATTTACCTGCAACTTATTAGACAATACCTAACAAATAGATTGAGTATTGAGTCATTTTGATTTTCTTGTATTCTCATAATTCTTTATTGTGCCTATTGTACAATTAGCCATAACTGATTTAATACGTATAAATTATGTCAGTAAATTTATATATCAGTATCTAGCCCAATATGCTACTGCTACATATAGCTCTTCTAGATTTAAAAAAAATATATAAAAATGACAAAATTTTATATACTAAACATTTTCATAAAAGCACACACAGGAATCGTGGGGTAATGGATTACATAAGATAAAGATGTGAAAAAGAAAATAAACACAATATTTTCCCCTATAATCGTCTTATTTTATGTGGCCATTGTCACCAATGTGCTAGTTCTACTTGAGACCTCTCCAAGGCTAAAGGAACACATAATTATTTGCAAAAAATGTGTAGAAACAAATATGTTCACCTGTGGAAGCAGCAAAACTCACACTTTTGCCCTAAACTACACAGTTTTCACATTTGGAGAATTATTTCATCAAACTGCAAATTTGCTAGGCATAATTTGCTACTACATATTCTCTAAACAGTGGATTTCTTGGTGAAGAAGTGAATGGTGACAGATGCTATTCAATGTAATCAGTCTAACTACAGTAGACGTAGTGATGCGAGTTTACCCAAATGCAATGAAATTACATCATTTACCCTCTGGATCTGTTCGGACCATGTCATTCAAATGGTATCTTTAATATATTAATGTCAAAAAACTATTAATTGGCAAATTTGCCACAATGATGAGTTTGATGTGTACACAAAGTAGGAGAATTAATGAATGGACACATGTACACAACGATCTGGTCTTTCATGAATAACCCCCTTAATGTGCTGAGAAAACATTCAACAGAAAAAATATGCAAAACTCCATAAAAGTAAAGATATTAATTGGTGAACTTAGTGAAATAAGAGAAAATTAAACATTCTGTAAAAGTAATTGAAATTTTCATCAGCAAACCTTGACATTATCTCCTTATTTTCCATGAATACATTTACAGTATACAGAGTATTAGATGAGCGACATTCCTTAATTTATTCCTATGTATATGATATATATGTTTTCCTAGATATTATACACATTTAGATACACTGAACAAGTATGAAATGAATTTGAAATTAAATTATGAATGATTTTTCTGCTGTGTACTAACACTGTACCTTGCCAAAGTTTTAATAAAAGGTGTGGTGAGTGTAGCTGGATCACCTAAAAATGAAGCACAACTAGTTTGCATATGAAACAAACAATGCTTTCCAGACGCCCTCAGTGAACCTGAGTCACATCTACTGAGGTTTACTGTTGACTTTCTTCCGCATACTCTGTGCTTGATTTATTTATATAGGTGAAGCCAGTACATTCCACCCTCTGAGTTTTTTTTGTTTTTTTTAAATAGCTTATGGTTACATATATATATTCTTTTGGGCACAAAGGAGTATGTATATATTTGTTCATTTATTTAGCGCTACTATATTACAGCCCTTTACAGACGTTTGTCATTCACTTAATCCCTGCGCCATGGAGCTTACAATCTAGTTTCCCTATTCAGTCACACACACATAAAAACACACAGATGTATGTTTTTTGGATTGTGTGGGGAGAACATGCAAAATCCATGCAAATGAAGTACAGGGTGGAATTGAACCAAGAGCTGCAAGGCAGCAGTGCTAACCACTGAGCCACTGCACTGCCCATATATGTTAAGTAAATCATTTATTACTCTAAATACAACTAGCTATAGATGACTAGCAAAAAGAGAAAGAGAAAAATAAAACAGATTATTGCCTTAGCTTTTCAACCTCTCTCAATATCTTGAATAAATTACATACCAAGCTTCTTCCAGTTAGTTGAAATTATCTTTTATATCTTGTAGTATTTACAGAAATGTAAGTTTCTAATTTAGATTTTTTGTTGAAATATTTAAGTATAAACGTACTGTATTTTCCGGTGTATAAAACGACCCCCAACTTTTCCAATTAAAATATAGAGTTTGGGATATACTCGCCGTATAAGACTACCCCCTGCCTCTCTCTAAAATGATCAGAGCTCATGCGCGATCTGATAGGCAGAGATGGAGGCAATAGGATATAAGGGCGGGCCAGAGGTATGCGCTACTAATTAAGCCCCATCTAGCAGGGGTCCCTGGGACCCCCACTCCACCCCGAACCCCCCAGGATCAGCACCCATCAAACACTGTTTAAATAATTAACCGCAAGTAAGTGGTTAGTATTTAAAACTCAATTATTTCCATAGCACTTCTGTAATAATAGCGCTATGGAAATAATTAGTACAACCTAAATAAACAGCAGGGGTCCCTTATGAGGCTCCAAACTTCATTTGCCACTTTCCTATCAAACCTCCAATGTATCTAGATCCATCTGTAATAAAATATTATCCTCCTTTGTAGTAACTACTTTACACAGTACAGTTTCATCTCTAAAAATTTAAATTATGTTGGGAATCCCTGAGCAAAGTCATTTAAATATACGTACATTGAAGAGAAGTGGGCCCAAAATGTGAGTAAGTACGATTAATAACCACCCTCTGTTTCCTACCACTGAGCCAAGTACTAACTCACTTAGACATATTTTCCCCCATCCAAGCATCCTCATTTTATGTACCAGACTTTTATGTGGCATGGCATCAAATGCTTTGGAAAAATCAAGGTATATGACATCCAGGGACTCCCCCAGTCCAGTCTATAACTGAATGCAAATGTGTAGTTATACATGTTTACATATTGTCAGGATCAGGACCAAAATGGGAAGGGAGGAGTAGGAGATGGTAGCTAGGAGCAGGAAGCACAGTGGACTTGACACAAGCAAGCACCAAGGTGCAGGGTCAAAGACACACCCAGTTTTCACCTAGAGCCCCTGCACAGGGGTTAGGACTTGTCTGCGGTACAATGTTCAGGTCATGGCCCCTGGGCTTGCTGTCCACAGATGGCGAAGTACCAGGCAGTAAACAGGCAGAGTCGTCGTAAAACAGGCTGAGGTCATGGCAGGTGGGAAATAATCAGAAATGGGAGACAAAGTGAAAGGGTCTAGACAGGCAGGATCAGGATACAGGCAGAGGTCATACACGGAGATACACGGACAGAGTATAGTGCACCCAGGAACATAGAGTCCTATAATCAAGTAACATTCTTTGCATTTAGATGTCTTAAATAGCCCTTTTGGTGGGAGCACATCTGCAATGCAATGCTGTAACTGAGTACATCGCAAATGTGATAAAACGCGCAGATGGTAGAAAAGAGAGGCAGGTGAGTAGAAACCCTAACACATATTAAGATACCCCAGGATTGAATCTCTTACCCTGTTTCCCCGAAAATAAGACAGTGTCTTATATTAATTTTTGCTCCCAAAGTTACACTATGTCTTATTTTCAGGGGATGTCTTATATTTCCCTAAACAAGAAATCACACTCATTGTCACGGCAAGTATCGCATGATGCAAATCTTGCGATACTTACCGGGAGAAACTTCAAAGCATTCTCCTGAGTTATTAAACTTGGAAAAGCGAAAACAGCTTTTCCGAGTTTAATTTCGCCCTAAGGGTAATGACTAAGAGGGGAATTCACCAAAGTGCAAAGTGAGGTGCAGATCCTTCGGCTTACTTCGCACTGACTGTTATGCGCTCGCTGCTGTCCTGCACGCGGACATCAGCGAACGCTTTAAAGGGATTCCAGTCTCGGCGAGGCAACTCTTTTGATCTCGCCGAGACTGGAATCCCTTTAAAGTGTTTGCTGATGTCTGCATGCAGGACATCAGTGAGCGCATAACAGTCTGTGCGAAGTGAGGTGAGGACTCCGCACCTCACTTCGCACTATCCTGAATTACCCCCTAGGTGACACCTACAGCAGATTTCGGAAGGATCTGGATATGTAAATCATTTCCTGACAAAACACTGTTCTTAATATAAAATGATGTGATTAACGCATTATATGATTAAGCTGTCATTGCAAACACCAGATCAAGAATATTAAAACCATTACCAGCAAACTAGAGACATCACAATGAAGTAGAAGCAACATTGCAATAACAGTTACTTTCTTAAAGAAGGCCAATAAAGGGATGATGTCCCACATTATAGTATAGTGTTGAAGTGAGCAACATAATACATAATTATATATTTCCCCCAAGCC
>WMED01006616.1:0-18324 GCA_019650415.1 Pipa parva
CCCTAAGTCTTCATTATTTGCCCATCCAGTTGCCTCTGTTAAATGCATTATTTTCAGAAACAATGATTGGCTTGGTCCACAGGCTTTACAGAAATAATTTAAAATAATCTAATAATATTACATGCACTGATGAATCATCTGAAAAGAATTGTTTTTATTTTTTGGTGTCAATGGGCCTTTAAGGATGTAGGGGGCTCAGTATACAATAAATATACTCTTACTCACTTAGTGCACCGATAACAGAATAACTACCATTTCTATGGTGATACTACTGGAAAAACTGTTTAATACTACAAGATACATCTACATTTTCAGGCTAGGTGTAAAAATTAATCAACAAAACATAATATTTTTTGGATAAAATATTAAGCAAATAAACAGAATAGGATTAAAGGGAAGCAATGAAAAGCAGGCAAAATAGTATCTTTGAAGTTTGCATATTTGTAAAGCTCATGGTAATTCAGGGAATCTAAAGACAGTAAACATTACTTATTACTGTTAAATGAACTCCCTACGCTTCAGTTTTAACTATATAAAGGATATAATGTTAGTTATAAGTTACAGAGGAGTTCTATGAGCACATACAAATACAAGGCTGAGTGTAGTAGTTATACAGCTGTTTGAATATGGGAATACACAAAGACTTTATACAAATATGGTGACTGCCAAGTTTATGTGAAGCACCTGCTGGTATATGGGCTTTTCTGAAATGTTGTGGCTGGATAGGGAGCAGATGACTACAGAATGATTACAATGGCTAGTGTAACAGGCTCTGAATTTTTAGGAAAGCGAGAATGGAAAGATTCTGTTGTGTGTATTTAACTCTAATAATTACAGGCTTACTCATGAAAGGTCAAGCAGTCATATAAAGGTCAGAATTTGTGTCCATTCTGTACTTCCTGACCCTTGCGCATTCATCAAACTGCAATGTGGGGTATTCGCGACCAATCTGGATGCTTACAACGGTTGCGGAGATATGTGCACGTGCACAGGTAATTAATTCACATATTCATCAAGCGTTGGAGTCTGTCGATGTAGTGAATTGGGTAAGGTGTGCTGTGTGGAATTCACTAGTTTTACTTTGCCAGATTAAAGTGGCAAATCAGGGGGTGATGACAGGTCTCCTGCTGTTCGACTGACTACACTACCACACTACACAATAAACCGTGTCCGACGTCACTCGCTTATTCACTCTGGGAATCCACCACTTAGTAAATATGGAGTAAGAGACCCAAAGTGACAAAGTCAAATTCTCACTTTGATGAACAAGCCCCTTTATTGTTAGGTGGTGATGAGTATGGCACCTAGATAAATGCATGTCAAATAAGAAGCAAGCAGCACGATAAATGGTGATTAAACCACTGAAACTCTATTGTGATACCATAACAGCAACAGTGACATGTTTTGGGCATGAGCCCTTTATCAAACTCTAGATAAATATAGTGACCACTTATATTATATAGGGCATAACGTAAACCATGCTGCCATTTATAATCACATATGTTCCACTACCCTCTGATTATATGGCAGGATTTTATATGGGGCAGATCTTTGAGCTATATCGATGGGAAAATTATTTTCTGTAATTCACATATTACTATTTTGGAATGCACATAAAATACACACAAACTTCTGAACATCATTTCCGTATGCAATTGCATACCATATAATGTAAAAAAATAAAAATAAAAGGCAATTTATTAATCAGAGGAACTAACATGAATATTTTACTAAATTATTGGTTTATGTATTTAAATCTAATATTGATTAAAAGCTTTAAAGAAACCAGCAGAAAATCAAAATATGAAACATATCTCTTTTTGATGATTTAAAGCCTTGCCATTTCAACCCCACTGCAGTTCTAAAACATGCCAGTCTGCAGTATCTAGTTATAGTTATTCAGTGCTGAAACCTTCAGAAAGACAAGAAAGTCCCTAAAGCCTTGAAGCGTTTGATATTGGGAGTGGTGGCAGGAAGTTAAAGGTTAAAATAACTTGAAATAAAAATTCCACTACTTTAAAGGGAGCTTGAAACATTTTATACACATTTTATGTCACTCCGTGATACAAGAATAAGCACTTTATAAGATTACAGCTGTGTTTGTGTCTTAAGACAAATACATACAAATGCATAAATAAATATTTAGTGTGTTAAAGAAGTCAGATGCGGATACTGTCCTAGTGTGGATGATAACTACTGTAGTTAAATCTACTAGAAAGTGAAAAACACAGCAGTTATACATTTAAACGGTACAGTTCTCTTCCTTGCACCATGTTGTTAACAGTAGACTTACAGAGAATGACAGTATAACTTCATGTTTAGAGAAAACTGTTCGGCGCAGAGTGCAGTTCACTGTAATATTCAGTATTAAATACAATTACTGCTGATACATTTAGCATCTCTCAGCATTAGATCACAAATCACACCAAGATGTGCAAATCCCATGAAATCACATTATGTAAAATTCCATGGAAAACAAGTTCTGTGTTTACTTAGCAGATAAAAGAAGGCAGCGACCAGAAAAGAGGGGAAACAAAACTTAGAAATTCAACTTCAAAGATTGCATTTTACAAGTACTTTGTAAGAATAACTGCCATGCTTATCCAAGTGGAGATTTTTTCTCTCCTTTCCTCTGGCAATACAAATCCATTAAAAAGTACAGTAACACCAAAAAAAAATAAAATAAATGAAAATGCCTCAAATGCATTTATAATTACTAAATATTCAGTCTGTGCTTCCGAAAATTTGTGTCTATAGAGTATATTATTTATCTATTTATATTTAAAAACTGGACTTTAGAGCACATTTCCTGTATATGATTTATGTAAATCAATATCAAAAACATTGGGACCAGGTGCTATCAGTAAAGATAAAAACAGACAAAGCAATAACATTCATACATTTTATATTAAAGATAACATTCACAAGTGCTGTATTTAAATAAATGCCATGTTTATCTAAATGGGAATTTTTATTCTTTGGGTGTTACTGATCCTTTCATGGAAAAAGGTATGTTTTTATCCCTGACAAAGGATCCTACACTTTACCAAGATTCGATATAAACGATAAAAAAAAAAAAAAGTCATCTTATAAATGAACATTTTCTGCAAACTCTTTCCGATGTGAGATAATCCAATAAGTTTAAAGATTCAAATGTTTTATTCAAAAAACATAAAAAGGCATATTAAAAACAGGCAAAAGCCAACAGTTTTGTAACAATACTTTTCAATGAAAATAAACTAAAGGCAGGTTAAGTCATGACTATTTATATTGCATTACTGATTATTATGATAACAATACAAGAAAGCACTTAAAGGTGAACAATATATTAATTAAAAAAAAGTATGACCACATACATACACACACACACACACACACACACACACAAACGATATTTCCTACATTTAAAATGTATTTACTTTAGTTCGATTTTCCTATAAAAAGTGTCATTGGCATTCACAATCTCCTCAGGGGAAACATAACTTTTAAAATTTACTAAAAAAAAAAAGTGCACATTATTTTCTTGGAGTGGAAAATAAAAACAATTTAAAAAAAAGATTGCTTTCTACATTATATATAGATATATATTATGCATTGTTTCTATATAAGTAACCAAGTGCACATATTTACTGAAAACTAAAAAGAAAAACAGTGTTTATAGTGAATACAAACTTAGATTGGGTTTGTTCTAACTGTTTCGGCCACTGTTATTGGTTATAGTAGTTTCCTTGTGTTCAGCCCTAAATTCTGTGATCAGTGCAGTTTAGAACTGACACCTGCATTTGACTTTAATCGTTAAACCCAGGGGGGTTCTAGGTCAGAACAAATATGCATATGCTCAGGTCAGAAATGGATTGTTTAATTAAAAAGAAATCTAATGGTATAAAACATTTTGTAAAGACATAAATTAGCCTCTTCAAAATCTTTAGTTTCATATAATAGACTAACAAGTCCTTACCATATTTTAAAATTAAACAGGAAACTCTCATAGATATCACCACATTAATTTGTGTGTAATTTGCAGAACATTTTGGCATTTAAGTTGGAGCATTTGTGTTTGCTCTTACACTATACTATGCAGTAAAAATATAGTATATTGGCTATAATCTCTGTAATAACCTCATTGTTATTAATCACTCTAGGGAGACAGTTATAAGCCACACCCAAACAATTTTACAGCATTGTGTAATAATATTGATTTAATATGAGGAACACAAAAAACAGCACCTTCAACCAAAAATTACCTTTTTTCCCCAAACTGCAACAAAAATCCAAAAATAACTTCCAAGGATCTACACACCCCTGTGAATACAGCAAATAATGTTTATACATGTACCATCAGTGAAAGACTAATATGTCTTAGACTGAACGGCAGCATAGAGGAATCCCCTCCCTCTCTAAGGTAAACTTTGCATCATGGCTTATATTATCAGATCACAAGACAATAGATAGATAATACCAAAGTTAAAGTAAGGGAAGAAAGGGAGAAGAAACCACAATCTGACAAGCAGGAGGCAGTGCTGGAGAAGAAAACCACAGCAGTATGTATTAAAGCCGCCCCTCTCCCCCATTCCAAATAACCACTAAGGCTAGGTTCACACTAGTATATTATGTGCAGCGCATAATAGGCTAGTGTGAAAAAAAAAAAAGAAAAAAATACGCTCCGGTGTATTTTTCTATTGTAGTTGCCAGTGTGAACACCCCCTCGGCATTCACAGCTCTTTCCTATGTGGTCGTATTTCGTGTGCGGCATATCATACGCAGGTCAAAATACAACACCCAGCATTCCGGACCCAGCTATGCGTGTCATACACTAGTGTGTCCAGAACTAGGTAAGTACTATCTGCTTTCATTGAGCCAAATTTTTTTTTTCTCACACTAGCGTATTATGCGCTGCACATAATACGCTAGGGTGAACTTAGCCTAAAAAAAAAAAGCCATTAGTTCCCTTTTTAGTGGATGGATTTACTGCCAAATGACAATCTTGGCAAAATCCAAATGAACTGTATTCTTACAAGAACCTTATACAAGCTGTGAAGTATTGTGGTAGAAAGACGATCATTTAGAATTCTTTTAGAACTTCCTTACAATCATTGAGTTCACCACAATCTCCTATAGCAAAACTTTTGAGAGACTCACATGATGCAACTACTCTTACAATGAAACAGAATCGTACAGCAAAGACCATTCTCAAAATATCCTCAACACTTTTTTTGTAAAAAAAAATAATCAAGGTTGTATAACTGACACAAGAATAAAATAAACACAGATACCTAGATCGGACAGATTTTAAAATACGGTTCTGTAAGTAAAGACACCCTTGAGTATACACAATGATCCCAGTAGGGTCTATGAATATAGCTAAATACTCCTAAAATCAGAGAAGTGGGAAAAGGTTTCCTAAAAACAAAACTTTCTGTCTTACAAATATATGACTGTCTTTGATTGACCCTTTTGAGGTAGATTCGGGACAGATAAATTTCCGTTTTCACATTTTGTCTGATTAAGCTACAATCGATGAACCTATATATGAAACATATGAAATCAACACTCCTGCATCTATAAAGGCTAATTACTTGGAGGAGCAATATCAGACAAATACTTTTACCAACACAGGAATGTAAGTTTTTCATTCAAACCTAGTGTGAAAAAGAAGTAGTAAATAAAATCTGGATTAGATATTGTGTTTAGTTAGAGGCACCCTAAGTACAGAGAACAACTCAGCAAACAAGGTTGAACTCATTATGCATTTGTTAAAATAAAAGTCCCATTCATGAAATCATTCCATTTGTTAAATATGCTGTGCTGAATATCTTTAAAAAGAAGCCAAAAAAATTGTAAACATATCTGAGGAATCATCTATGGTGACCAAGCCCATTGCTATAATTGAGTCATTCTGGAATGACCATTTGTACATGTGAATGTCTGGTAAGGAATTCTTGCCATTGAGATTCTATTCATTGATCATATACAAAATCTCTGCTTATCAAGCAGGTCTTACATAAAAGTTCTAGTCTAGATTTCAATGTGGTATAGTTGTCACTTTTCTCAGCTGCCTGGGACACAGCTTTTAGGGTGCCCGACCTTCTTGTGTATTAGAAAAATCGGGCCTGCATGTACACTACCTAGGATTTAAAGGGAATGTTCTCCCAAAAATTTTCTTTGCAATACATTAAAGACTGTTGGTATTATAGGGTAGTTTTTTTGTTGCCAAGCATTATTGGCAGCTTAGACTTGATTCTGAATTCATAATTCTTTACTCTCTTTCTGTAAAGGCCCCATACTCACATTAGTCTCTTAAAATCTAAACATTCTTTTTTTTAATTCTGATAACTGACTCTAGTTAACAAGGAACTATTACATTGAACTGAATTGAAACAAAAAAAAAAATTGTAACAAAATCGTTAGATAATCTAATATATATATATATATATATATATATATAAAAAACAGTACATTGAAAGTAAACATCTCCTTTAAGGATTTTCTTGGGTGATTAACATAACTAAACAAGTAATTGGCAAATGCACTAAAAAAAGACAACAAATATTCTTAGACTGTGGCACTTTAGTGAAAGTTTGAATACTAAATGTAAACAGTCATATAACAAAAAAAAGTCAGAAAGATAAAAAACAGGCAGTGTTAATACTGTAACTAGAACAATTCTAGTTAACATTAAAGGTTTACTTCTTTAACATCCCATTCCATTCACAAGCAGTATTTAGTAATTGTATGGCCATATTTGTCATAGTTCTGTGTGTGACTGAAACTGTGCAGGAATGGATGGGTGGCTTCATGCAACTGCACTGCACTGCATAACGTAACAATACATTACACTACACTGCATTTTACTGTGACAAAAAGCTTTTAAGGCACCTCATCAATATGCACTGTGATCGACAAGGTTACCCATTGCCTTCTACATCTGTGCGTTTGGCAGTTTGTATTAAAAAAAATAATACAAAAACCCCCCACAAAAAGCCATTAGTAGCCTTATCTGAGCAGTATCAATAAAACAGTAATATTTACTGTCTAATTAATGTGTTTTACAATCCATTCTTTTTTGAAACCATATAGCTTAAAAGGATATGCTCATCCCCAATCTTCAGCTTTTTAAAATAACCCTACTTAATATTTAGTGGCTTTATAAACTTCACTGTACTATTTTTTTGTATTACAAAATTGTCATTTATATGTATTATTTTCATCCTATTCTCAGGTCTCTTATCTAAAGCACAGAGCAGTTAAGCACGCTTCCCAACAGTCCAGGATTTTGCAGTCCTGTCCCATGGTCCTTGGTTCCACTTTCACCAAGCCCCAAACCTCAATCATGTAAGTTTACTTTCCAGCAAACTACAAAAATAATAAAACTGTCCTAGGCAGCCTGTATTAGGCTAGAGACCGGCTCCAGCTCCACAATGTGGGCTGCAGCATTCTGGGAGTTGTAGTCTGTTCTACACTGCAACAAGGAGGGAGCTGCGCTACTAATCCCAAGATACAGTACATGGTAGAGAAGAAGTAAGGACTGTCTGTGGGATAAAAGGATGCAGTGCAAAGAGCCAGGGAAGCTGTAGTTTAAAGTCTAAATTCCCATCTGTCAGTAAAGACCACTATAGCACTCGTGTGCAGAGATTACTCATTTCATACTGTAAATAACAGTAGCTATAACTAAACAGTCCCATTTGACCTATGTACAAAGGGTTATGTTTTGGTAAATATGGGACTGTGATTAATAAGAGCTGCTGACCCAAATCTCTATGTATCATATAAGTGTGTCTGCACAGTATACAGGGGTGCGTGGGAAAACTGCAAACTATGTTTGGGGAGGTTGCGAAGTATAGGAGAATGTCTATACTATATACCATAGTATATGGGGGTTTACTTTGGGGGAATTGCTACAGCATGGGGTGTGTGTAGATATTTGAGAGTATGGATATATATATGTTGTAGAAACTGCATGCTATGGGAGAATGCGCTGAGGAAACTGCACAGCGTGGGGTAAGTTGGGTTAAATTGGATCAGTTACTTTATCCAGGAGCTAGCCGGGAAGGGCTCCAGCAGACCCAATACAACTCAGGCAATCTAAATAAATCCAGGTTGGTGAGCAGCCTGGATTTATTTATTTATTTGCATTTTATGGGTTATATTGGATGTCATGGTTATTTTGGGTTGTGTGTACCTGATGACAATATCTACTTTGGAGATGTAAAAATAAATAAATAATAATAAAAAAAAAAAAAGGTATAAAGTTGACATAGTACAGTATTTCAGGAGATTAAACCATAACAAATGATAATTGCACACTTTTAAAACTTGAAGAATTGACCATAGGTGATTGACAGCAGCACTAGCAGAGGACTATAGGAATGATGTCTTTTATCAACACTGCAAATTGAGTCCCG
This sequence comes from Pipa parva, assembly GCA_019650415.1. Lineage (NCBI taxonomy): Eukaryota > Metazoa > Chordata > Amphibia > Anura > Pipidae > Pipa > Pipa parva. The sequence goes on from WMED01006616.1 coordinate 8,403, forward strand.
TTTTAGAAACAGGCAAATCTGAAAACTAACTGAAAATTGTTCCAATATCCTAAAGGTTTGAACCTCTAAAAGCTTGCAATACTTTTAAAAGGATAATTGTACAATACCAAAACCTCGCACTTTGGATTATCATTTATACCATATCTTTTGGTTTAGAATGAATTTGAGAGCGTAAATGTTTTACTTTATATTAAAAGAAAACATTAATGAATGGTTGAATCCATAGACACTAACTAATATACTCATACAAACAATCAACTGGTATAAAAAGCTGAAGTCTAAAAAACACATTTCCCTGGATACTGTTATTTGAAGGGACACATGCTTCTTAAAACTTATTTTTTTTTTATCAAAAATGAGAAAAAAGATAATTTAAAAAGTGATAAAGCATTTACAGAATGAAACATAACAAATGTAGTGTTTATAACACCCTAAAAATACTGTATAGAAAATATGTGCATAAAAACATGGAAGAAGGTTCCCGGATACCCGGATATATATATAAACAAACGAAGCACGCCAAAACTATGTTAGGCTGGTTTATGGCAATGTTGGAATAAAGAAAGCACAAAAGAATACTAGGGTACAAAATAATTGTCCGTAACTATTTTTCTACTATGTTATTTTCTTTTTGATTAAAGATAGCTCTTTCTGCATTTCGCTGAACTTTGGACGGTTTTCTGGCTTGTATTCCCAACACTTCTGCATAATTTTAAATACTTCCTCAGGACACTTCTGTGGAGCGGACATTCTGTAACCTGAAACAGGAACAAACATAGAAGAAACCAATATTCAGGTTTTATAATTTGTACATTATTGTTTGGTTAAAATGAATATAAAGTCCATGAAATATGGTAGAAATGCAGAGCAGTGGGGGTTTTATGCTCCAGCGCTGCCTCCTGCTGTCACTAGCATGCCAATTGCTTCTGCTCTTTGAGAACGATCCTCTTTACTTTTCGTTCTTGTCTGATTTTGGTGAACTGAGAAAGCACAGTAGCAGAATTCTGATGTAAAACTGCTACTGCACTTGCTTAATTCACCCACACTAAGGAACAGGGTGTGAAGAGGATTGCAGCTTGTGAAGAGCTTATACAGAGCAGGAGGCAGTGATGGAGCATAAAACCCCTACCGGTATTTCCCCCTCCCCCTAAAGAACCACCCCTAGTATAAACAAGTGCATAGTTCTTCTTTGGGTAGTGTTTAATTCTTTAGTTCTGTAAATAATATTCAGCAGAGTATTTTATATTCCCAGACTGACTTTTATGTACAGTATATTCAAGTTTTAGTTATAACAGCGTTCCAAGAATACTGCTTGTTCTACTCAGGTAAACTATCTTTATTCCTGAGAGAAGCTGGAGAATAAAGCAGCATTCCACTCAGTGACTGTTATTTACGTCAAGGATCACATCAGACCTCATGACTGACTTGGTTGTACGAGGAAACCATTTAGGATGATGAAACAAAGTAACATTAAAACAATAAATGATATGATGGTTATTTAGACAAATATTTGAAATATCTACTGGATGACCTTGTGTCTTTTTTTCAGCCTTATAAACTGTTACTGTAATTTGGTGGCTTTTTACACAATTACTGTACCCTTAAAGAAGTTTAAAAGGAAGAAATATTTTGTAATTATAAAATCACAAATAGGCCATTTATTGATTGATTTCTACATGAAACAAGGTAAATATTGAGAAATACAGCTGCTTTAGCTAATCCCATTGCATTGGAAGACGTTAGAATAACATAATTTTATACTGTTCTGATTCAGGAATTTCACACATGCTACAGCTATCCCAACATCCTCTACCCAGGAAATCACAACAGAATGATGGCAATGATACATCTACATATTAAAATCTAAGTTTCAGTGACACACATATGTGTGGAATTTCCCCTACATGGAAACTGTAATTTACCTTTTTCTACTTGTTCTCGTGCTTGCTGATTGGTCATTCCAGGGTAAGGGCATACGCCCAAGCTGAAGGTTTCCCACAAGAGGATGCCAAAGCTCCAAACATCACTTTCGGAACTGTACCTTCCTAGGAGCGGAAAAAAATAAACAGAAAACAACACATTCAATCAGCACCTGTACATGGAAGTGTTACAGTAGTGCCTATTACTGTGATTGTACTACTGTAACACTGATATTACTTTATAAAATCATTTCAATAATTCAAAAACAAATTCTATCAGAAACACAGATACACCAGAATAGAGAAATAGTGCTCCTTTAAGAATTGAATGTAAAAATATATAGGAAAAAAAATGGAAGATGATTTCTGCTTAAGAAGGGAAATAGACAGTAATAAATATGAAACCTTTACAGACAGACAAAACAGTAAAACAAAACGTTCAAAATAATGCACATATCTAACCTTAGCCTTCATTATATCTTTGAAAAAGAGTTGATTTTATGAATAAACACAAACAGATTTGTCAAAGTAAACAGTGATCTGCGGCAGTCAGTTTCATGGCCAGTTATTAAGTATTTTAAAACCAAATGAAAAATATCTGAATGTAAATGTTACTGGTTTCTAATCCAAGTTTAATTAATGTTCCAATAAAAGAATTAAATGGGGTTTTCTGGAGAAAGAGAAGACTTAATAGAAAGCAGTTCTGGACCATTGATTTCTGTAATCGCATTCTGTATTTTATGTTTTGCCTAAATTAGCACCACTCAGAAAAAGTTAATGGCAGCTAGTTTACATAATATATTGCTTATATAAGTAAAGAGACGTTCTATGTACTAAGCTCACATAAGAGCAGAATATCTTGCAGTTAAAACCAATTTAAAAGAGGATATTTGTCCTGATATTCTTCTGCTAGTTACAGGCCAATAATACTCCTTTCCTTATTCTACTTTTACTACCAGCTCAGATATTAAAAGCTTAGATATATTATTCAATGGGGAAATTAAAATGCTCTTCCACAACAATATCCTATATCACAATGCAATTTAGTATTACAAAATTCCTTGCATTTCCTCTCAAACATAAAGGCTCTGATTGGATGGCCAAACTTAAGCTGGTTATAAACATTTTATACTGAATATCTCAGACAAACTAATAGCGCCACACCAAGAATGAATCCTTCTACAGATCTGATGGACATTGGAAATTGGAATACATGTCAACCCTTTAGTGTGATTTACATAAAGAATAATGTAATGAGCTTACACTTAACCATAAGGACTGAATTAGGAGGTCCTACAGACTTGCATAAAACCATTGAACATCTTATCTACACAATCCAATGCAAAGAAATAATAAATATGTGCTAGGTATAAACACAAAGATCCAGATCTGCAAAATTGACTACAGAAAGGGCAGCCAAATTTGACTAATCCTTGCAGATATGATTGTTTGTATAATTGTTCAAATGATTGGATGGCACATTGAGTCAGTGGTGTGCAGGCTGCAGATGACTGTAAACACAAGCCAACTTGTTTAAGTTGGCCATTTACCATACTGACTAATAAAGACTTGGCTGACATGACTGGATGTTTATATTTTTTTGTATACTGGTGTTAAGAGGGGAAGGTGGCATGATTCTACCCAGCAGAATACATTACCTTTCGCATGTAATGCAGTTGTGCTGAAGATTCTGATTATGTGTAATTTGGAGTACTGAAACTATTTTTGCACTGCTTAATGAATAAAAGAATTATTGTAATAAGTTAAATGTTTGACGTCAGCTGCCAGTGTGTGCTTAAGCTGAGCACATTTTCTAACTGTGATAAATTGTTTTGGAGTAGAAATGGTCATAATTAAAGGATCTTAAACATGCTCATGTGGGTTACACTGGCTTCCTTATCTACTTAAGCATTTTATCAGCAATGTTATAATTTATTACTTTTCATTTAAATCATTTCATAAGTCCGTGTTAGCTGTAATTACATACTACATGACTGCAAAGCAGTTTAGTAAAATAATATTTTATCAACGCAATCTGTAATGTCACAGTTCTAGAAAGCATATTATTTAAAACATGGGCCTATTTATGTTGACTGTTTATGTGACATAATTTTCTCCTGAGGAAGCTAATGGTTAATTAGCGAAACGCGTTGAGAGACTTCACAGAGGACCTGGATAAGTTTCTGGATTCTTTTAAAGCTCTACACATATAACTTTGTCGCATCCACCACGTCCATACCCACAGACGACTTTTGGAATCTTCTAATAATTTATAGAACTTGTCCAATTTATTATCTGTTGGCTAAAAAGAGATATGGTATCTTGGACTGGAAACTAGATGATGTACTACTCTGATTTCAGAGGACAGGGACTATGGTGATCTAAGAAAGCTCGGGAAAGCTCCACAACATTAAGTAGAGTTAGGAGCTGGATGTGAACAGGAAATATTAACTTTTTACATTATTGCAATAATGGAAATATTAAAAATTAAGATTTCTCAAGCATGAAAACTTAAAATTAGTGTTTGGAACAGTTTAACGGATTCTACCATTTCTTTTAGACATAAACCTAAACATTGATATTTCCCAGTAATTAACAACCATGCGATTTCCATCTCTGCTTCTTAATATAAAAAAAGTGCTGCTTTAGCCATTTCAAAAATGACTCACCCAAACATAAGGTTAAAAACCCAATGGTATGATGGGTCTATGGTCATTCTCATTTCCTAGCAGTAGTCCATAAATCAGGAGCCCATATAGAATTATATGTTTATATATTTGTATATTAATAAGATATAAGGAAGAGACCATACTGGCAAAATAACCCTACTTATATAACCAGACACCTTTTTTTGTCTCTTTTTTTCCTAAAATTACTGATGCATTTATTTCAATGTGGGTGACACGTTAGTGAGGACATTAATCTTTCACTATTAATGTCATGATGCTTTATCATCATTTATGCCTTGAAGTTATTACTGACTAATTTTTCCTATTTAAGCTTTTATCAAAGTTGCTCAGTGTACTATTTAAATCGAAATACAGCACATCATCTAATTTTATAGCTTGACTAGGATACTGCAACTCCCTATTTTATAGCCGTCAAAACTACAGACTATAACCACAATAATGTATCCTAGGGTCAGATTCATCTTTTCTTTAATGACTTACAGCCTCCATATATTCTATGCAAACACGGACATAGGCTTTCTACTGTTTGACAGTTGAATTTGGAACACGTATCTGTTTCAATCCCAACACTTGTCAGGCTTACTGTGGATTCATACTAAATACTTCCCTAACCATTTATTATGCTTTTCCCTTACTCACCTTACAATCAATTCAATGTCAAACAGAATCTAGTTTCAGTTAAGCTTTTCATGAATTAGATAATGGGGATAAAGTCCAATTCCATTTTGTTGTAGTTTTCTCCAGTGTCAACTATTTGAAAAACTTTTCGACTTATGGAAATAGCCCCCCATTGACTGTTTTACATGTTTTTGTTGGCATCATGGTAATTGGTAAGCCAGCAAACTGTGTGTGCAGCACCATAATTGGTTTTTGTGCATAAGGTCCTTTTCCCCAGTGAATCTGACTATCCTAGTTCTTTAGTTTGAAAGAACAAGAAGAAGAACTAGGACTTATTAGAGCAGACAAACATCTTCTGGCAGATTTTTTGCTATAAGAACTAGAACCAGATGTGATTAACTGTAAAACCTAATTTGTGCCAAGGAAGGTGTGACAACCATGTAAACTAAATACAGCACTAATTTCCGTCTTTTTCAATCTCTTTCACCAGCGGTTATTTTGGTGTGTCATTGATTAGTTATCTTTTGGGTAGTTAATTCTTCCCATTACACACAGGGTCATACTGCAGAAGCAGTGAAGCTGCTCTTGACAGTGCATCTAGCTCCTATAGTACTAGCATACCCTTTTCAACTCTACTCAAACCGCCTCTGCTACTTTTTTACAGAAACCAAACCAATACCGCATTAGCTAACTTGTTTTGCCCTTAAATAGGGAGGTAACTACTTGGGCTGCAATGGTAGTGGTTGTTCTGAAGCTCACAAACCCACTAAGCCCAAAAATTGTATTTTACAGCAAAGAGCAAACATAAAACTGCACTATTATATAGTCTGTCTATAGCAGTGATAGCGAACCTGTTTGGTTCAGAGTACCAAAAAGTTGACGTCACTCACCAGCTCCTTCCCCCAAAGCACTGATGAGTGATGCTATCACGCCTGCATTGGGGAAGGAGTGCTCCTTCAGTGTAGGCTGCTGCTCTGATTTGAACACTGTCAGATAGGGTCTGCAGCCTGCACTGAAAGACTGCTGGGGGAATCAGGAATACCAGCGGTGGCAAGGGTGCGCGTGCCCTCTCTGGAATAAACAAATTAAAAATTTCAATCGAATTTCGATATCCTGATATGGATATTGCTGATATCGCAATATTGATAGACTTTTGATATCGATATTGGCAAAAATCGTTCGACATTGATATTTTCAATTTTATAAAATTTCGCCCTAAGGGTGAAATTTATTAAACTTGAAAAGGCCGATTTCAGCCTTTTTTTCAAATTTATCTCTTGTAGATCTTGGCTGTTTGGTAAAAATTGATTGATTTTTGCCGATAGAAACTTTTTGATTGAGTTTCTTTATAGGATTTTTCAAAGGAAAGGTAGCCATATGTTACATTAGTAGTATGGCTACATTTCCATCAAAAAGTTTGATTGAAAAACTCGATTGAAAAGTTTATTTTGGTAAAAATCAATTGAAAAATACCCCTGAATTTGCATATGAAGTAGGCTAGTTAGGTTAGAATGTTTGTAAACAAAGCAGAATAAGTGCCTCATTGCGCTACTGACTGTATCACACAGGTACATTTTTTAACTGAAGACATATTACAAAAATATTTTGTTAGGTATTCTCGACTTATTTTCATTGCCAGGTGACAGGTGCACTTTAAGCATAGATGCTTGTGTGGATTTAATTGTAATTTTATAAAAACAACCTTTTTACATGGATGAAGAAAAAGGAAAAAAACCCTTTAAAATAGTTCCCAAATTATCCAAAAGTGAAAAAACAATTCCTTTTCCAGAATAACAAAATAATACCTAGACCTGCCTACTTCCATATGGTTTGCAAAATAGATATCCAAGCCTTTCTTGAAACTGTACCTGCTGGGAAAACGACTTGGTCTTTCCAGAACTTTATTTAATGTCAGCCTGCCTTTTCTTTTGAGTCGGGTTGGCTGGGGCTAAATGATGATTGACATTATAGCTCCTCTAATCAGATCCCTGCTAGCTTGTGATATATGGGATCTGATTGGAGGAGCTATAATGTCAATCATCATTTAGCCCCACCCAACCTGACATGGGAAAGAAAAGGCGGGCTGACAGGGAAGATGACAGAGAGAAACGCAGTATAAAGGTACATTTTTCTAAATACATATATATTTACAAAAACGTTTATTTCATTAGTAGAACCTAAATTAGTATTAGAGTTTTGGGACGACAGGTGCACTTTAAATACTGCCTTTACATATCCCCTTGCATCATACCTGTCTTTACCATTTCTTTTCCCTTTCTTATTATTGTATAAATAAATAGCCAGTCAATTCAATGTGTACTGACATTATCACCGAGGGGTTGGCTTTCTGTCATAATTACTGCTGCTAATAAATGTTGAGGCTGTAAACGTCCAGTCAGTTTGGTAGGTGGAGGGACTGGACAAAGGTAGAGATGTATAAACAATGGTTGATTTAGCTGAAGAGCTAGGATGCTTCTTCGTATACTTCTCTCATATTCTCTTCATAGAAAGAGAGCACTGAATGATTGCCAGTGCAGTGGCTATTTCAGTCATGTGCGAATAATATTCTTCAAAATATTCATTGCTTTTATTAATTGTGTAGCTGTTCTCTGAACTCTCTTCAATAGTATAATGAAATGTTTGTGAACTGGAGCCCCAGACCTGTTCTGCATACTGATGGTTTTTATTTCTGCATTACAAGAATGCAGGATTAGACTTTTCTGAGTATACTCTTAATACATATCTGCTATAGCACAAGAATGCCTAGGTCCTTCAGAGATTCCCGTCTTGTACTTTCATCAGCGGAGTAAATGACATGCAGATATTAAAACTCAGAATGCACATTATTATGCCACTAATAATAATTATGGATAATTATTATGTCACTAATTTTTTTTTTTTTTAAATACTCAAACTTTAATTTTGTAAAGATGACATCTTTATGAAATTGCCTGAGGTGTGTAATTAATAAACAAATCACCTTCAATAACTGCTTGGAATAAGTTAATATACAAAAGAAATTATCTCAATACAGACCCATAACATACAAATTTACATTGCAGCCCAGCGAATAACATAAGCCATTACTTATTGTATTGTGTAGCTACTCCACAAAAGCAAACCCTTGGCCAATTTACTATTCATGTACATAATTAATAAGCTAGACCAAAAAGACCTTAGTTTATAAAGTAATGAACTGCATGGTACTTGAACGACTACATTTGAAGTCTATTTATTTACTCATAAATACAAAGTGAATGTGTTTGAAAATATATCTTTAAAAACCTGCTGACTACTGCTTATGTTACTTCTCAACTAATCTTCATTTTCATACAATATCTGTCAGCAAACCTTACAATGATTACCTAATATCAGAAAGACATGGTCAATAGTTTTCAGGCTCCAGCTCTGTTCCCTTTTGAAATCTGGTATTTAATTTGTTTTCCTCCAATCCAGTAACACAATACTGTACAAGGAAGAAATGGGCACTAAGGGGGTTATTCACTAAAGTCCGAATTGTTGCGTATAGGTGCAAATTCTCCAGATAAAGACAGTCGCAATAGGCTGCTACTGTCACAGTCGCGTCTTTATAATGAGAATATTGTCACAGTCGCGACTTTATTATGGGGAAATTGTCGCAATCTTAACATTAAAAAATTGTCACGACTTTACAATGGGGAAATTGTCGCGGATTTGTTATGGGAATCCGCTGTTTGAGATTTTGACAGTCGAATTCGCACCTTAGTGAATAACCCCTAAGAGTCTTATTTAAAATGACTTTTCTTCAATTGATGCAGTATTCCAACTTTTACCATTTTTACATCTTTGAAGATCCCCCGTCCCCCCACTATTATAAATGGAAACAATTTTTAATGTCCCATTTTGCATGTGGTTAATACATTTAATTTGCATACTGTATATTTTATGCTGATGTAAAGGTCATGGGGTTGAATTACACAGTAGTTTTCTAAATGGGTTTTTGTTCATCATGTGTCTTCAACAATGGTAATAAATAAATGTGTTTATGAATTTCTTACCATAGTTGAGGGCTTCCGGGGCTGTCCATTTAATTGGTATCTGCTTTAAACCAGACGATGAATATATTCCATCATCCTCTTGACGAGACATGCCAAAGTCACTGATTTTCAAAAGATTATTTTCACCTACTAAGCAGTTTCTTGCTGCCAGATCCCTACAAAAAAAGTAGAGAACAATTGAATGTAAAGGAATTAACAGGACCACAGATAAAGGCAATACTATTGTTTGTGATTTTCATACCAGTAACATGAATATACATATAAATTATTTAACAGTACATCATATATTGAAAAATAGAATCTTGTCCTAACAGCAGGAATTTTCAACTCCAATTATAAGCATAATTAGATTGTAAACTGCACTGGACAGTAATCCACATCATCACGTCTCACTTGAATAGTAACGTCTTCACTTTTAATAATATATAATTATAGAAATATAATTAAACATCATTTTAAATAAAACAACTTCTGAATATGACTATTGGGTAATCAAAATATTTAATTATGTTATTGTCAAATTGTTTCAAGGTTCCAAACTATATTCAGGTGTATGCAAGCAGTGTAAATGTCAATGTTAAAAGCCTTATAATAGTACTTGAAGATCTGTAATAGAAAGCGCAGATACAATGCACTAAGTGCATTACCAAAACAATGA
>WMED01006617.1:0-18324 GCA_019650415.1 Pipa parva
CCAAATAAACAGCAAATCATCGATATAACGTCTATAAAAGACAATTTGTTCTCTATACGGGCAATTATTCCAGATATTCTCATATTCTTATGTGGGAAAGGAGCGATCCCATTCACTGAGAGAGCTGCAATAAGAAGTACAAGGTTGGATTTGGACTGTTATCGTTTTTGGGATACACAAGGACTTTATTTTTTGCAAAATTTTTGTAATTTTTTGCACATTTTTTGCACTACGTTCTAATTTGGAGGTTTATATACCCATTTGATTGTATTGGACTTTTTTGGGACTTTTTACACTTTTTTATTATATATATTGTTTTGTCACATTGAATACGTTTTGTTACACACTAGTATAGCAATTTAGTTACACCAGCGCATCCATAACACATTAATATTTTTTCCCTTTCACCCATCCCTTGCTCGCAGCCCCCACAAAACTACCCATAACTGGATGGGTCTGCAATACTCTGTATTGCAAATGTTTCATTTATTCTGTAAAAGATATGGTTAACTTCCCAAAAGTTAGACAACAGTAGCAGAAACATTAAGATAATCTAAATATAACCATTACAAAACAACTGCCTTTATTTTGCCTAATGTATCAGATGGTCAGTTTCAGATATCTGTTTCATTTTATGCTTGCACTAAAAGTGCACCTGTCACCTAAAAACTCTACTACTAATTTAGGTTCTACTAATGAAATAAACATTTTTGTAAAAAAAAAAAAATATATATATATATTTTTGTCATCTTACCTGTCAGCCTGCCTTTTCTTTCCTGAGTTGGGTAGGGCAGGGCTAAATGATGATTAACTTTAAAGCTAGTTTTCTCCAAATCACAATCTAGGAGGGATCTGATTGGAGAAGCTATAATGTCATTTAGCTCCGCCCACCCAGCTCAGTAAAGTAAAGGCATTATCTATATAATGAACAAACTGGTGAATCATGAAATTAATGGCAGAATTGCTTATATATATAGGAAATCATATAAGCAATTCTACCATATAGAAAGGAAAGAAAGTGTAATTTCCCTAATTGAGTTGTAATCCAATATCATATTAATAATTTATAAAATAAATTACCTGTCTTGGAATTGATAATAAAATAATTTCCTTCAGACAAAAGGAAATATGAGACTTGTCCATTTTTCCCAGAATCTCTGTCAAATGCTTTTATTGTGCCAATTACACCATGTGGAACTGAACTTTCATCAACAGAGAAAAAATACATTGCACGGTCAAAAACGGGGGTATTGTCATTCTCATCTAGTATTTTCACAATAACAGATGTATTTGCTGTTTTCTTGTCTCCGCTATCAATGGTTGTTGCCACCACTTTCAAATTGTGGAATTTTGACTTTTCATAATCCAAGCTTCTACGTAAAAAGATCCTTCCCGTACTGCTATGGATTCCGAATGGCAGAGATTCAGGGCTTGGATTTAGCCAATATGTTATTTTGTTTGAGGAACTTTGCATGGGGTAAATATATGCTTTAACTTGAAGAATTTCGGAATATATAGGAAAAGATTCACTGATTTCTGTTTGATGTACTAAGCTTCCAAAGGTCAACACATTACCCTCTTTTAGCTTTTCCACAATAATAGTTACTTTAAGAAGTGAACTTAGAACGGGGTGACCATTATCCTCAGCCAAAATTATCAGAGAATGCTCCCCGACTTTTAAAGTAGCATTAAGTGACAAAATACCTAGGTTAGCATCAATAATAAACATGTCTTCGTATTCACTTGGAATACTATATGATATCTGTCCATTGTAACCACTATCATTGTCTGTTGCATGAGCGATATAAATAGCAGTTCCAGGTAATGTATTCTGAGAAACGCTAATTCTTTCATTTTCCAGTGAGAAGACCGGTGGGTTGTCATTCACATCAGTTATTGTAATGTTAACTTGTGTACTGCTGAATACTGGAGAGTTTCCCAGTTGTGACTGGACTGAGAGGACAACGAAAGCCTGACACTCGAAATCCAGCTCCTTCTGGGTTTTAATGATACCAAACTGAGAGTTTATAGTAAACATTTGCTGCACATCCCCAGATACAATTTTGTAGGAGATTGGTTCTACTGAATCTATAAAAAGATTAAAAACATGAAATATAGAAGTTCATTTCTACAACAACATTAATATTATATTTAGAAAATGTTTGTAGTAAGTAAGATGCATGACACAGAGTACAACATTTACACAGTCCAAATGCCTACTGTTTGTAACAGTGCTTTTATTATGCACAATTCATTCCCCATTTGTGTTTACTCCTGACACCACCTACCTTATGAGCTAAGTCAGGGGTCAGCAAAGTGCAGCTCGTGAGCCACTTGCGGCTCTTTAGCCGCCTTGCTGTGACTGAGTGCACCTACAAAGCCCTGTCCTTGATCGCTGACGTCTCTTCTGATTGGCCTTCAGCAGCTCATGTGGTCGGGAGAGTGCGCTCCTCCAGTGGCTCACAAAATAGTTGTCACCACTGGAGGAGGGAGCAAAGTGGCTCTCTCCTCAAAGAAGTTTGCAGACCTCTGAGCTAAGTTATATAATTCGAGAATAGTATGGGTTATATTAACACTAAGGGGAGAACTCACCATAGTGTGAAGTGAGGTCCGAATCCTTCGCCTCCCTTGGCACAGACTGTTATGTGCTCGATGATGTCCTGCACACGGACTTCAGCGAGCACTTTAAAGGGATTCCAGTCAAAGCGAGGTGACTCAAGTGGTCTCGCCGAGACTAGAATCCCTTTAAAGCGCTAACTGATGTCTGCGTACAGGACATCAGCGAGCGCCTAAAAGTCTGTGCGAAGTAAGGATCTGGAGCTCACTTCGCACTATGGTGAATTCCCCCCTAAGAGGGGTATTTACTAAGGTCATTTCGACCAATTCGATCTATATTGCCATTCTTCAACACATTATCGCTGGTTTTTCTTTTCGCTGCATTCTCCCTCAATTTATGTAGTGCTGAATAAAATGTATTGATACGGAAAAAGATCAGTACTGCTAAATATCGATGCATTAATACTGCTACACTTTATACTATTTCAGCGGAGCTCATTTTCCTTTGATATCGCGGATCTTTTCAGTGGAGACTTAGAAAAAAATGTTCTCATCTATCTCCATAGGGAATAATGGGTTCGCGCCAGGCAAGCTCTTTTTCAGGGATAAAAAGGTCTTAAGGGACTTCTTAAATATTGATATCAGCAATGTCAATGTTTTCAACCTAATTATAGGTATATTAATATACCAAGAGAAAAGTTTACATATTTTAGTAAATATAATAGGTGTCAAGTAATAGAACATTCTGAGAGAAAAAAAAATTGCCCTAATTCTAACTTGTTCATGGTTGAAAAATGTACATTTTGTGTAAATAGTACACAGATGTGAGCTACAAGGGACTCTAGTATTCACACCAGTGTATACATTTCATATACATGCCTTTCTCCTATTCCCCTCTAGTCACTGAGGCACTAAATATAACACTGCCACTGCATGAAATCCCACAGCTCCAAGGCAACTCCTCTTTCACCTGGAGGCATAACCATAGCATACACCTGTAAGTAATTTTTCTAAAGATTTTAGCAAGCTATACAAACTTATTATACTACCTAATCAAAGGCATTTTCACACAATTAGACTATTGGCAAACAATCCATTTCTCGCCATTTGGCAAGGTCAGCATAATGAAACATGCCATGACTAAGCACCAATGCGCGAAACGCGTAGGCAGTTGTTTTTAAAGTGTTTTTATGTCGCCCATGTGGTACCAATAAATTATTTGTAAACCTAAGAGGAGTGCTGGAGATATCGATTTTTTCTTGAAACAAGCAAAGACGTCCCCTAACTCCGGAGCACCCAATCGACTGTTGCAAGGGATCGAGCGGTTGGTAAATATATCTAAATACATGATATATATGTTCTTTTGTTGATAATGAAACATCTTCCCAAGTATTCCAAAGTCACTTTCCCTTAACTTCACCGCCATATTCTTCTGAAAATTCGAAACAAAAATCTTTTAGTTTACTTTTGGGAGGGTCATTACTCAAGGATTAACAAAACCACCCTCTTCACACATAAGGATTAAAGGGGAACTAAAGCCTAAAAAAATCTTTCAGCTAGAAACTTTATGGCCCTTAAAACCTTAGGCAAAATAACTGCAGAACATACCCAAATGTACAGCAGCCCTATGAGGCAAAGGATTAAAGCCTGTAAAGTTGTTAGCTGGGTGACTCCACATTTGACTGCACTGTAAACATTGCACATATGTTTTGTCTTCTGTAGCTGTGCCCTGATAAGGGACTAATGCAAAATAACCTGTCTAGAAACTCAGGATAAAGCTGTCAATTGAATCTGACATTGAAGTAAAATAAAGAAATACTGAAATACTGAATACTGTTCAAATCAAACAGAATAAACTATTCCTGCATTTAAGGGTTGTTTCCCATTTATTTACAAGCAAACACTTTTAACATTCTGAATACAACTGGGCTGATTATTAAAATACTTTAATGGATATTACACACTACACTAGATTTTCTGCAGCCCTGCAATGCACAGCTGAACTAATTTATTATCAGCTAGCTTTGCAGTATGGATATTTTAGAGATATTGGCATTAAAGGGATAAAGTATCCCTTTTAGTTGCATGGTAATCAGTCCAGTTGCATACTGCATGCATAATACCATTGCCATTTTTTGGGAGAGATTTATGAAATATACCTTATCCGGGGCTACATAGCTTCTAGTACAATCTTGCACTTTTTTTTTTTAAATGGAATACTGGCTTCACACAAATTGAAAGAGATAAGAAGGAATCCTAAACTGCAGATCGAGTTCACCTAATAGATGTAAATAACTTTATCATCTCACCACTTTGAAAGAAAATTCATAAGAAATAAGCTAACCATATCATTCCTATAACCAGGTGTGGCTCAGTATTGAATTAGAGCTGTGTAGCTGTATTTTCATTACCAGATCATCCCTTTAACCAGGTGCGGCTCAGTATTGAATTAGAGCTGTGTAGCTGTATTTTCATTACCAGATCATTCCTTTAACCAGGTACGGCTCAGTATTGAATTAGAACTATGTAGCTGTATTTTCAGTGCCCTGCAGGATGCATTTGTAAATGATATCTTGTTAAAGTAATGATCTCATCTGCACATTAAAAAGGCTTATTCATGAAAGTGTGAATTCTCAGGTGTAGTAAATTCATATGTTGCTATGTTTGTTGAATTTGGAGCAGTACACCTTGCTGAATTTGCTACTTTGACACAACCCAACATTTTGTAAATAGTCAAAAGTCGTGTGCATGTACTGTATACACAAAGTAATTAAAAAAGGTGTGCAAGCTTGTAACGGTTATAAAATGTCAAATTGGATGCAAATTCTCCACACCATAGAGATGATGAATTTGTAAAGTTGTAGAAGTGGTGAATAGACACAAATTCATACATTTACATGATTTTTTGCACTTTGATAACTAACTAAATGTGGAGATGGAGCTGCAGATAACCATGTTTTCTAAAGATAAATCACTAATTATCCATACAGCCTGTATGTTTTATAAGGTTTTCACTGATCTGGTAAATCCATGCCTTTAAAACTAATGTATAAAATACACACAATACAGGGCTGATAGCACCTTTGTATAGCTGGACTGAAAACCTCTGCAGTCTCAGAGAACATTAGCAACAAGCTCTGCAGTGTGGGGGAGGGGTATGGTTAATTTCTGCTAAATACATCATATGAAACGTCAGCTTTTCTATGCACAATCCAGATTCCACAATACAGTGATCTGGGCTAAATGTTAGATTTACTTACCAGTTGTAACAATATTTTTAAGTCAAACTATTTTCCCCAATCCCTGATAAGTACAGACTGAGCAAGTGTAGGGCCGCTGGCCAATAAAGATGTCTACCTGCAGGGGCAACTTTACAGGCATCAGTATTCACTTGCTGTTGGGCTGTTGTAATAAGCCCTATACATAAGGCACATAATTTTTGGCCTAGGTTTTTCTGAGACTTTAGTTCCCCTTTAAGCTGCGTTGGGTGTTCAAAATCTAAAAAAAATATTATTACTGTACACATCCATTCTAACAACATTCAAAACTGGCTTCTTATTCAATCTGATAAACTCTAGTAAAAACAGACCACTCGCTCCTCCCTTAAAGCATACTTGGCATCTGAGATCACCTCTTCCACCATATATCCCACATATGTACTAGCCTGCACTAATAAATTACCATCATTAGACATTATAATATCACACAGAGATTAACAGCCGTACTGATTAAAGGCCAAATAGTTGTGTAAAGCTCTGAATTTGCATTTAGTCGTCACTTCCCCATGTCACTTATTGATCAAACTCTTTGATATGGCGAATACGCAACCAATTCAGGTGACTACAATAGTTTTACAGAGCACTTTGCATCACTGTGCGTGTGCATGCACATGCACAGGTACTTTGATTATTGATTAAGCTGCAGTATGTGCCGAAGGAGCAAATGCAACTAGGTGTACTGCTCTGAATTCACCTTTGACTTCGCCACATCAGAGTGGCAAATTGGAGGGTTGATGGCAGGGTTCAGGTGTGGCATAAGTTGACTATTCATTCAAAATGACAATGGCGACTGCTAGTCTACTACTTAACATGAACTAGGGACAAGGTGACATAGAAATAGATGTATTATTGACTTATACACAATTAATGGGATATGGTGAAGATGACATCACTGCGCTCCACTGGGAGAATTCACATCACTCTGTATGACTTTGCATCCTACTTCTATCTGACTGACTACACCACACAATGCCTCCAACAGTGATTGCCGCTGTCTGCTTGTTTGGACAAGACTATTAGCTGCTTAGTTAATAATGATAAGTGGATTTACGACTATTTTGGCAATGCAACTCAAATTGTAGTGAGATGATTATACCCCTTAGTCAATACGGCCCAAAGAGATCACTCTCCCCCAATTACTGAAAGAAAGTGCATTTTATACAAGGTGGGCAGAAGTTTGTTTTCAGAATCTTAGCTTATAAGATCCTCGCTAATAATGACTGTATAACATTCTCTGACATAAATACTGCTCCAGCTCCTCTGCAGCCTGTAGATAGGTTAACTCCTAAATTTATATGTTCTAAAGGACTTAAGTTCCCTTCTTCCTTTCATGTTTAAGTGTAATTGTTTAGAAGCTTGTCCAAACTCAGAATACCTATCAGGGCAGCGGCATACAAACAGTACCAATAAACAGGTTTTACTCTCATTTCTGGTAAAGGTCTTTTCATCCAAAAACTGACCTTTATTATTTTTACTGCACAGAAAAAAAAAAAAACACTTGATGTTTTGGTCCAAACGACAAAATCAAACAAATCTACCATATCTCGTCCTCAGGTATATTTTTATTATAATTACAGCATCTATCTCTGTCTGTCTGTCTGTCTGTCTGTCTCTATCTATCTATCTAGCATGAGTGTAAACTACTACATTGGATGCTTGGACAGAGTTATTTTCAACTGACTTTCACTTTAGGATCAGAAATAAAAACAGTGCTCCTACTGGTTAAAACTAAGTTTGTGAAATATTGTAATTCTTCCTTTGAATAAAAATAAAAGGTTCTTTATAAAAGTATTTTTGCATTTTTATTTCACATATTATACAACACCCCAAACAGGGTACATTTTAGCCTGTACTTAACCTATATATATACTGTATATTATCGGTAATTTGTATATTTTAAAAAGGGCTAACTTCAATTTGGTTAAACATAAATCAGAGATACTTACTTATAGGTTTTCTAGCTTTAACTGTACCGACAACGCTACCTTTCGGTACGTCTTCGGCAATGGCAAACGTGTATCTGGACTTCTCAAAAATGGCAGGCGCTTTAGAAGTTTTCAGGATGTGGACTGTGACAGCAGCATTCACAGCAGACATAAGACCACCCTTGTCTCGAGCAACCACAGAGAAGGACACTGAGAAATCTCCCAAGTGACTGAGCGTAGAGATTAAATAGATAATACCTAGACATTAATTAAAACAAAGTATTGTTATTGTATATTGTATTGAATGATAACACATGTAAACGGGCTTCTGACAAATGATAAGTTTTGCTAAGGAGAGCATATAATGACATGGGAAAAAGATGTGGTTGGGTATGTCTTTCAATGGACTAGGGAAGCCATGACAGAGCAGGGGTTTTTGTAGAGATTAAGGGGGAATTCACTATCTTCCGAAGTGAGGCGCGTAGTGTTCACCTCACTTCGGAAAGACTGAAATGCGCATGCTGATGTCCACGTGCAGAACATCAGCGAGCGCATAATACCATTTGCGAAATGAGCTGAACACTTCGCGGCTCACTTCGCACAATGGTGAATTAGGGCCTAAATATCTATTGTGCATGTTTTCTAAATAAAAATGACAAGTAAAAAGTTTAACAAAGGAGTTGTAAATTGATATCGGTCTTTTTCAGCCAGTATGACAATGTACCCTATATCGCTTCCGAGCTTGCATCATCTCTCTGACTGTACAATTATAAACATCACATTCCCTATTCCACTCCTGATTTGCATCATCTTCATCTCACTGATTGTTTAATTTAAACTTCTGCATTTAACCTCTTTGCCGCATCACTTAAGGTCTTTCAAGACTGGGATTTGATTAGCAATCCAGCACTATAGTGGATGTTGCCTAATTAAAATCCTCAGACTACGTCTCAAAAACTTCTGTACCAGCTGGTTGACTACTTAGTAGGGCTTCTGTAGCATAATTATTTAACTAGGACTTTAACTCAGATATTGGTAGTTGTAAAACTTGTCATATCTAAGGGAGTGGAGCTGGGAATTTTGCTAAATTTGTTATGTTTCACAAGTAACATCTAATGATTAATACATTAATCTAAGGTTATTTATTTAGAATTATTTCTCATTACTTAGCTTTCTGTTCAGGTTGCATCTAGGAAATATTATATGTGATAACCAAATATTTGTGCATTATCTAAATATGTGCTTAGTTAATAGGATTACTACCCTGGGATGACTGAGTGAGCTGTGGATGAATTCCCCAAGTGGATGCATGTAAATGCCATAAGAATTTAAAATAGCCTTACATATGTTTGGCTGCATAATGTTCTATAAGCACTGAAACATAAATATCTATATAAATTGTGTGTTTGGTTTCTGTTACCTGCAAAGCTTATTATATCTATTTATACCCTGCTACACAGCTCTCCAGGAGGGTTGATCATGACTAAAGTAGCCCCTTTCCTAGATGGAAGCAAACTAAATAATGTTTACAATGACCACTCTCACAGCTGTAAGTGGAAGCCCAGGTTCCTGTTGGTGTCATCTATCAGAAAACCTCAGGTGCAATATTAACAAGCATGCTACAGTAGTATATATCCCTTCCTACTAGTATCAGTTTATTACCATAACATATTCACTATAAGTACATAATGTGGGTACAATTAAGGCAATTCAATTTTCTGAAGATAGTTTTAATTAAAATGATTTTTTTTAACACAATTACCCATAACATGCAAGTTTCTTTAACTATGTTAATTAAAGTGTTTACTTCTTATGACAGTTTAATCAGACCTAAACATGGTTTCAGAATTCTGCATAATTCAACAATCTAATATACTGTAGATTACATTCAGTAATACAGCAGAAAATGGTGTTTTGATGTGTCTAACTGCTCATCACCATTTTTTTAAAACTAAAAGCCACTTAGCAATTTACAACATAATTAAAAAAAGTTATATATATATATATATATATATATATATATATATATATATATATATATATATATATATATATATATACACACACACACACTGTATATATATAACATTCCAGTTAAGCTGTAGTGAAATTTTAAGATGCAAACAAGATAATTGGCCTATTCCACAGTCTTGTTTGTACTATTGATGAATGAATTAAAACAGAATGGATTTTGGCACAGGGAATGTTAAATAATAAACACAATACAACTGTTTAATGTCCTCATTTGGTTGCAATTAAAATATCATAGATTTTTAAATTAATGGAAAAGCAAGCAGGACTTGGAACTGACATCCTTGATCCTTAGATCCATCAAAACATACCCAATTGCAAATAATATATAGCTCAGAAATCCAAAGGTGTCATTGTCGGAGTATGCCAACCAAAAAATTTAGAAAGTATTCAGATTATTTTTTTCTGTGGCTTTTAATACATCAAAGGCTTGACACAGGGCCGGTTCTAGTGCTGGGCGACTGCCCAGGGCGCAATCTATTTGAGGGGCGCTGTCGCCCCCCGCAAACTTACTTCCTCCAGCATTCCAATGACGCTTCTCCTCTGAGCGCCGCTCCACAATGAGGTCGCATTCCACTTACTTCATTGTGGAGCGGCGCTCAGAGGAGGAGTGTCGCTGGAACGCTGGAGGAGGTGAGTTGGGGGCGCCGGGCGGGTGTGCGCACCATGGGAGGGGGGGGGGGGGGGGGGGGGGCACGGAGGGGCAGTTCGACCAGGGCACCCATTGGGCCACAACCACCCCTGGTGTTTTGTGGCTTGACACAAAACAAAGATTTAGGAAGACCTTTCTCTGTGTCACAAACTGAAACTGATCACCTTCATAGACCTACTTTCATTAGAACTACCGATTATAATTCTACAGCTGAGGGTAACTATAACCATGCACTTTGTAACTCTCCTGTTTTGTACAGCCTGATGGCTTTGGTCCAATTGTAACTTTTGATAATTAGATCTGACATTTATCATATTTGTACATAACACAGATTTTACTGTTTGTCTCTATGCAAAATATTAAAATGAAAGAGTGTTTTTCCATTCTATTAGGGTGGTGTTAAGTGAAGCAACCTTTTACAGACAATACACTGATTTCACAACTTTAGCATAGTTTCATTCAGAACAGTTCAGCTTGTGATGCAGTACATGTAAGGTTAATGTATAAAAGTGAGAATGACTTTTGACCACTTAATGCTGGAGAAACACTTATTATTTTCTGGCATTGTCTATTCAAAAAATGCTTTCATTGCCATGTGGAAGTCACTTTTAGATGTGTAGTGACCCGGATGGGCACTACAAAATAATTCGTTTGGTATGCGATTTTTCTCTAGAAATTCTTTTATTTAATTTTCCTGAGTTTTCCTGTCTTAAATGGTCCAACAGCGCCTCCTGCTGATCCATATTGATATTTTTTGTTAGACTTTGAGAAATTTTAATATATTAAAAGTTATAAATAGGTTAGAATTAGTGCAGAGCAGTGTGTAGTCCTCTAATGGGAAATGAAGAGAGAGAGACCAGTTCAGAATGTAAAGTTAATATATATTTTAATGTCCCTGAGGAGAAGAACAATGACTGAGAACAAAGAAGCCTGAATATTAGAAAAGCAACCTGAAAAGAAGGCAGAACTCTTATAAATAGAGAAGTTTATCTGGCAAGAAACAAATATTGGGATCTGTGTGTGTAGAACAAAGAGTCATGTAATTTTTGGGATATATATCGGAATGAGAAAACTATTTTGAAGTTTTGGATGTGTTAAAATAAAGACTGAACAAGTTGCATTTTTGGAAAAAACAAGCTGTCTCTCTGGATTTAATTCTGCATCACACTATTGACATGACCTCCGACAGCTATTCTGATTGGCCGTCGGCAGGTCATGTGGTCAGGAGAGTGCGCTCTTCCCTCCTCCAGTGGCTCACAAAATAATTGTCGCCGCTGGAGATGGGAGCGAAATGGCTCCCTCCAAAAAGAAGTTTGCCGACCCCTGTCCTAACGTATCACTTTTATTTTCTGGTAATTACTTCTTCCTGCTAGTGTCACCCTCTCTTGACCCATGACAACACGAGAGAGCCTTCAGCATCAGAGGTAATTCCTAAAATCGTTATATTTTTGTTACCTACGTTATCTTTTTATTTATTTGCTCTCAACAGTCTCATAACCGGAGCCATCAGAGCACCATCTGTGACATTAACCTCCCTGAGGTCATCCAGTCCGGTTATCAGCTCCTGGTTGAGACAGATGCATATTTTTTCATAAAAAAGTTGTGTTTGATCCTACAAAAATCATAGGAAGCCTTAATAAAGGTTAATGTTCTTTAGCTCTTGGGGTTTTGCTTTAAAAGTTCCTCAGTATCTCTTCTCTTGACTAGTGTAATGTGCACATTAACCTCCATGATGGGGTATATTTCCCTTTTGCCTATTTTCTTCCTTAACCTATAAAATTACTGACAGCACACCAGAGAGATGGGTAGAAAAGGCCACAGCTTTATTACAACTGTAATTAAACACAACATATTTTCAAAATTTGTTATGCTTTCCCACACATTTTGCATAAATATTCTGGACTACACTCCATGACGCCATTCTTTAGCCACTTAGGATGAGTCAAGTGTTAGCAGGGCAGCCAAAAAAATATACTAAATCTCAGTGCTTGCCCAAGTAGTTCCCAATATGCACCCAGCATCTGTTCCCCTGAACTGTAACCACCGGGCAAGCATACTCCTCTTTACTGCCATTAGCTGTGACAAACCCAGGCTCTGTACCCCACTGAATACTGCACCCTTCCGAATGGCTCCCGTACCATCCAAATTCTCCAGTATTGTCAAATTATTCAAGTATCCTTGTATCTTGTCTTCCGTTACAGAACAATTCACTCTATTATCAATAGTTTAACATAAGGGAATATGCACAATATGGTCAAATTGTTGTTTAGTGTGGCAATTTCACTTCAGGAGACAAATTCACTCCTTGATAAATATGAGGGCGAAATTTAATAAACTCGAAAAAGCCAGATTTTGCCTTTCCGAGTTTATACCCACGAGATCTCGGCAGTTTCTCGCAGTAGATATTGTGAGATTTTTTCAATCAATATTTACCGACAGACTTTTCGATGGTAAGGTAGTCATACTTTACATTACTAGTATGGCTACCTTTCCATCGAAAACATCGATTGAAAAACTCAATCAAAAAGTTTGTCGGTAAATATCGATTGAAAAAAATCTCGTGATATTTTTCACGAGAAACCGCAGAGATCTCGCGGGAATAAACTCAGAAAGGCGAAATCAGCCATTTCAGAGTTTATTAAATTTCACCCAAGTATCTAAGGTAAATATGTTTGAGGCAAAATAAAACAACAATACACAAGCACCATACAACTCTCTAATCCCACACAACTTATTGTGGCTTTTTGTTTGCAGTATGTTACCTGGGTCTGGCATCAATGTAATAAAAGAATTGTACTGAGCCAGGCAAGGAACAAAATGTCATAAAGTTCAAAACACTTTCCAGATAATACTTTTTAATGGTTTTCCCCAAACGGTATTTCAGAAATTGACAGTCAGGCCATTTGCTTGTAGCTTTTAACATACTGAGTATTATTTATTTCAATTGTACATGCATTTATATGTTATTTTTATAGAATGGCCAGAGGCATAATCCAAAGCTTATAAATTCTTTTTGTTTTGTAAAGTAGGGCAAAGTATAAGGAAGCCACTGTCAAACACAAAAACAAAATGCAGGCTGCACAGCAGTTTAACCTCTTCCTCTGTATTTCATTAGACTGAGCTAATAAATAATAAACTGAAAAGTATATGAGCAATGCTGCACAGAAGTACCAATGTCTCTCTCTCGCTCTCTCTCACTTACATGTTGTAAATATGTAACCTCATAACAAGCCCACTGCATTATTGTCTGTTTTTTTTTGTTTTTTTTTTGGCACACAAACCTTGCCGAGAGGGAGGTTTAGAAAAATAAACAGCCATTTACCATTTAGGTCCAATGGTATGAGACACCTGCATAAATGTGAAACAGTTGTTGGTAACACCATCCTGTGTGTGGCATGTTGCTATGGGGAAAGGGCAAATATATGAGCGGCAGCCATTTTGAAATAACAACATTTTCAGTTGGTGTGATGTTTTTGTAATAAAGTTTTGCACTGTTCCTGCAGACTTGAGAGTGCTGGTCCTTTTCTAATTATATATTATTTATTAGGACTGTTCACCCTTTATATATACTCATATATTTTTATATATATTTTTTTAAATTCCTGATCCCCTTCCCACCATTGCATGGATTAAGTGAATGTTGCTGCTGGTCAGAATATAGTTGCAGTGTTATTGTGTAGCAGATGTCATTGTTCAGAAGAGTATATGACAGACATTGCCCTGAACTAGCACCATGTATTTGTCTCCAACCTGAGGAATCATACATCAGGGTTAGGATTCAGTTGGTAGAAATTGGGTCACATTCTGAGAAGTGTGAATAGTCGTATAGAGATCTGAATTTATGACTATTCTCCACATCCCCATGTTTGCTTGTTAAACTCTGTGAAATGGCAAATACGTGACCAATTTGGGCATCTACGATAGTCACAAACTATGACTAAGTGACAACATGACTAGGGACAAGGTGACATAGAAATATGAATAGAATAGTCACAGAATACAGTTAGTGGGATATGATGACTGACATCGCTGCCCGTCACTAGTCAAATTCCCCTAACTCCACATGACTTCTTATCCTACTTCTATCTGATTGACTATGCCACACTGTGGAAATCTGCTGGGCCTTGATGGGACCCCAAGAGTTGGCTCCTGACACAATGCCATTAACTCTGGTGGCACCAGCAAACATGTTAAATCAGCACATAAAAATATTTATTTAAACCCTGGTGGTGTGTGGGTGCAGGATTAACCTTCTAAGCGCAGAGCTTGCTGGAACCTCCTTGAACCCCCAGTGACCTTAATAAAATGACTCCACAGAGGCGGTTTCTTTAACTCCAAACAGGCACAAACTTTACTTGAACTCAGCAAACATAAAAAAAATCCACAGCAACTGATTATCACAAAATCAGATACTACTGCCTACTCAGGAAGGATCACTCTGGTTTACTTTATCTTATCTCACAGTCCATGGAGAAATTATCATAGAGTCCCATGAATATCTGCTTGGCCCATCTGGCCCTGCACAACTAAACGAGTGCTTAACATCCAATCTCTTCACATCTCCAGACCAGGGGCAGAACAGTTCTCTCAACTCCCATAGAATCCCCACTTCCTGTTGGAGTGAAACCCTTTATAACCTTCCTGAGGTAGGCTTAGCAGATTACAGAAATTTAAGGAAACATTCACACCCAAATAATGACATTTCAAAATAAGCATTTTTTGCCCGATAAACCTTTATATGCAAAGCCAGCTCTGGACCTATTGGCGACCTAGGCGCCCCCCCATCCCGCGCCCCCTCCGTCCTGAGACGACCCTCCCCCCCACGTGACGATCCTCCCCACCGTCCTGCGACGCCCCCCCCCGGTGACGCCTCCCCACCCGCGACACAAACCTCCAGCCATCCCGGCACAATATATATAAAAAAAAAAATGCTAGGGGCGCCTCCCTGGAAAGGCGGTGCCCCTAGCATTTGCCTGCTCTGCCTAATGGCAGAGCCAGCACTGTTTATATGATTTAACAAAGTACACTCCCATAATCTATTAATTAAATTAAATCTCACATGGTTACCTAAAAATCCCAATCTGTGCAACCCCAGGTGATTCCTAAAGTGTAAACCAAAATTAAAGGATAACGAATCCCATACCAGTATTGGAGAAATTAAATAGTGCCCATATGGGGTCACTACAATACTACTCAAGCAACAGCGATCGCAGCTGTTCACCTGTTTGACATGTGTATTTGCCACTTAGCCAACACTGAGAAGTGAATTTGCATCTATTTTGGTGATGCAACTCAAACTGTAGTGAAGTGAATTAGACAGGTGGATTCACCATTTTAAAAATGTGTCCCTTAATGTTTGGGTGGGTTGCACTATTTAAAAAACCTTTTGCAAGGGTTTCAATAGCATATTGGACTGAAAGGTTAGTTCATGTAAGACAGTAATTTGGGGTTGAACAAAGACAAACAAACCCTTTAGTTTTAACTTCCACTCATCTCACACAACCCATGCCAATATTCAGATGACCCAGGGGAAAAATCAAGCACCTGGCCATATATGGAGTCAACTTCTTATAATAATCTCTTGTTTTGCCTCATTGGGGAGGACATTGTCTATCTTTACTGCCTGGAAAAGTAAAGCTGACTTTCTGGAACCAACATTTACCAGATTTATGTGACACAAACCCTACTAAATTAGCCTCCATATGTACTCTATTTAAAATATACATGTTATCAATTGTTCTATCTCCAAAAATACAAAAGGTTTTTGTTTTGTTTTTTAACAGAAAAATATTCAGTTATGGGTCAACAAAAAAATTCAATGCTCCTATGGGTAAACATACATATTCTATTTCTAACCGACAACTATTGTACATTCAAGGTAAAAATAATCTGCTTCAGCAGTTTTCATAAGCTCTCATAAGTGAAAAAGTACTGAACCGAAGTTTTGTGCAGAAGAAAAGAACAGCTTCGTCACATATTCTTCATTTGATTAAAATCCATTGTTATGCATTTATGTAGGTTTATTTTTTGTTGCTATGCTATATCTTAATGAACATCTTGCAGTACTTGTATAAACAAAAAATAATCCAGGAATAAAATCTTTGCATTGTTGTGTGCACTGAATGAGAACATAACTGTAACTGTACAAGAAAAATCATTATCTAACCAGAAAATGTAGTTTTGTACATTTAAGTGCATGGCCACCAGTTCTTGTAACTGGGTTATTTGTAATTAATTTCAAGTGACAAAGGGCAGTTGGCATACAAAAACAGTAAAGCATCAGGCATTGGGCAGATGTGATGGAACCCTTTATTGCGCAAAGTGATAATGTATTATATAGTACATTTTGGGCATTCACACTTTATCAAGGGCATATGGCTTTATAACTAGCTTTATTTGTAATGTGGCATTGAATAATAAGATTTTACAAAGAGGTTTTAATCTGGGAGCACTCCTGTATTACAGAAAAGGAAGTAAAGTCATACCATCATGATTTCAAATACGTAAGATCAAAGCCCAAAATCTTCCAATTAAAAATATACACTTGGAACTGATCTCCAAATATAGGACAAGCTTCAAAAACTTTACATACAACAGAGGAGCAGACCAAAGTAAAAGCAATTTAAATACCAAAATATGCATTTAAAATCCCACTTAGATTGTAAGCTCTATGGGACAGGAACCTCCATCCTCTTGTGTCAATCACAACCTGGCACTTAAACTGATTTTATACTTGTAAATTACTCACTTGTAATATGTAATGCACTTTACTCATGTCTATCTTACAGTATATTTGTATTGCTGAATTGTACAGCACTGCATAAATTTGTGGCGCTTTATAAATAAAGTTATACACACATACATACACCATTCAGCCTGATAAATTACTAATCAGATCGGCTACAGGTAGACCATCTTGATGACAAGCTAACACTAGATTTCAGATCCGAAAAGGAACCAGAAAAAGATCTCAATAATAAGCAGCTATATGCACAGTAAAACACAATCTGCTTAATGTGTTTTATTGACGAGTATCAACTTAAATTCAAAGTTGCAAGAATTATACAAAAAACTGTAGATATCAAAATAAGTGCATAAGAAATCAGGCACATCATTAGAAGATGCCAAAGAAAGGTCCCACCAAGTGAAGCCCTTTGTTTTATATTACAACACCTGGTTTATTGAAGTTGACTGGGCCTTGAAAAATGGAAGTGTGGCTTAGGGAGTAGGCACTTATTGCAAAACAGTTTTATTTTTAAGGCCAGGTCTGCAAACCAATAATTCTGTCTTCATTCAGACAGCAGGTCTAGTATTTGATTCAAGCAAATACAGAAAGTTCAGAAGAATTTTGGCATGTGGTTTAAATAGCAGTGCTATATCATAGCCCTCATGACATTCCTGCATATATGACACGTTTCAGGGAATTTTGCAGTTATCTCTCACTGGGAGAGATATAACCACTGGCATATTTTACTTTGTATGGACCATGCCATATGGCACTTGGAATTGCATCTGTTTGTTATAAATATGCAGGCATTTTGCTTTTTGGACCCTAGTAAATGTGCTGCAAGCTTGTCTGATGGATTTTTGGGCTGTATTTAATCATATCTTATGGTATTTTGAACTGATTTTAAGAATGGATGTGTCTGATGACAATTTCACACACTGTATGCACATATATGTTTGGCTTATTGCACTGTAGCTAGCACTATATTTGCTGTCCTTATAATTGTATGTTATATGTCCCACTTTTATTATATGTGCTTGTAAGTTTATATCACCAATTTCCCAAACTGCAATTATGTGGAATTTCTACATCAGCCTTAAATGAACAACAAATGACAGCGCCTACATAGGTAGTAACATGCAGGAAAATAATAAT
>WMED01006618.1:0-18324 GCA_019650415.1 Pipa parva
GAAACCTGCCTGTAATATACTGCACTGTAATCCACAGAAATCTGCCTGTAATATCCTGCACTGTAATCCACAGAAACCTGCCTGTAATATACTACACTGTAATCCACAGAAATCTGCCTGTAATATACTGCACTGTAATCCACAGAAACCTGCCTGTAATATACTGCACTGTAATCCACAGAAACCTGCCTGTAATATACTGCACTGTAATCCACAGAAACCTGCCTGTAATATACTGCACTGTAATCCACAGAAACCTGCCTGTAATATACTGCACTGTAATCCACAGAAACCTGCCTGTAATATACTGCACTGTAATCCACAGAAACCTGCCTGTAATATACTGCACTGTAATCCACAGAAATCTGCCTGTAATATCCTGCAGTGTCAGGCAGACAAGGGAACAGGATGTCACTGCAGTTAAGCCCGGTCAGTAGTTCAGTACAGGGAAGTGTAGCAGGCAGGAATTAATCCCTCCATACCACAAGGTTCTCCCTCCATGTCCCTGCTCTTCTCTTCCTGTTCCGGGGGCAGGATCAAATCAGTCCCAGCATGCATATCCTGATGATGTCACTGTTCACACAATCCAGGAAGTAACACCACAGTGGGGACCAACTGCAGCAGTTAAAGTACGTGATAAACTTGCTCCCTTATACCAGTATTATAAAGAGGATATTTATTTACACTTTCACACCATCTATGAAGCCCTGTTTCATTGAAGCGCAAGGAAAAGAGAGACCATCATTGCCGCCAACCAAACACTTTACTGCTTTCCGAAAATTCAAGTATGTTGTTTTGAGTATAAATGCAACATGCCTTTGTTTCCAGACCCTTGTGCTCTTAATTACATCCTTACATATATTAATATGGGGGATTTTGCAAATGCTCATTTGGTCTAGTTAGAAATATTAATGTGGAACAGCCGCGCGTCTGTTATTGCCTTTGTTTTCAGACAACCTCGCTTTCAATAGTTTCAAAACATTTTGTTTGCCGTAACAAAAAGAAATCTATTTTGTATGTAGGTTTAGACTGTTGCTATGTATATCCTAACATAAAGAGAACAAGCCTAATTCTTTTATTTTATTAACGGTCTATGGTCTATTCCATATTAGGGTCAACATAAAGGGGCTTCAATGTTTATACTTTCATTGTTTTCAAAAATCTGAGATCACCACAGCAGGAGTTTAATTCAAGCACAGCTACAAAGTAGATTTATCAAAGCTTTTTCCATTATGTGCATACAGCAATTTACTTGACTAATCTTTCACTAAAATGGCATTTTACTTAGATTGCATATTGATACATAGCAGTTCTCATATAATACTTTAATTTAGATACCAAGAAAAGTAGTATCATTAACTAAAGTCTAAGAAAAATTTTCTCTTGGTACCGGAGAGGAAAAGATGTAGAAAGATGAGCAATTATGTATATACATTTTTTTTTTTTTTTGTGAAAAATAGAGTTATTTACATTCTGTTGAGGGAACAGATATTCTTGTTTGCTAAAATGACTTTATTAAATGAAGAAAGGGAATGGTTTATTCAAATATTCCGTTATTATCCACAGCTTTTCCACAGGCATAAGTTTAAACATTACATTAAAAAGGAGAAGAAAAATGACTGGGATTGTTAGACGATGCGAAAGTGTCATAGAGGTTTCTATATTCATGTGATTTTCTTCTTACTTTGTGCGAATAGCGCAATTTTCAATAAGCAAATTGAAATTTTAAAGCAAGAAAGCTATAGTATCAGAAGGAACCAATAACTATATCTCGTATATTTATAATTTTGTATTTATTATCATATTTGATATATTAGTAAGTTCCCTTTTTAGGAATGGGAGATTAACAATTAAATTCATTTAATTGAATTGTGAAGCATTGCATTATGACGTCAGGAGAAACAGCCCATGTTTAAAAATATCGCTCAGGCTGGCAAAAACCCATTATTCCCCATGGAGTTAGTCCTGTCATTAAGCCTAAGTCCAAAATATTTTCCCTATCTAAAAGAGATATCGATATGGATCTGTAATGGAAGAAACCTTCATAAAAAAAAGCATTGCAAAGTATGCCGCTGTTAACAAATTGATATTTATTTTGATGGGGAAACATCCATCCATTGTAAATTAGGGAAATCGAAAATATAGGGAAATATAAATTGACAGTGAAATACAGTACATTATACATAACATTATCTCCTGTAACCTTATTAAAGGGCATTTAAACCCTGGGGGTAATTCAGCAAAGTGCGAACTTACCTCCCAATCCTTCGATTCACCTCGCTGAGACTGGTATGCGTTCCCTTCTCTCCTGCACGCGGAGATCAGCGTACTTTGCCTCAGTACTTTGCCTCACCTCGCGATCACTCCAGTCGCCTCGCCGAGACTGGAATACCTTTAAAGTGTTTGCTGATGTCCGGGTGAAGGACAGAAGCGAGCGCATAACAGTGTTGGCGAGGTGAATCAAAGGATCGGGAGGTGAGTTCGCACTTTGATGAATTACCCCACCTGTCTATAAAGAAAGCCACATTGTCAACAAAAATAGTGAAGAAACAGTGCTCAATATCCCTATGTAACTGCTTTGTTCCTCTGAAATAGTAACCTGCTGTGTTTAGCCACAGCCTCTCCTTTCCCTGACTTCCTCTCTCCACAGCTGACCTCAGAGGTTTGATCTGCACATGCTCAGGAATACAAATAGGCTTTTTAGATAAGGAGAAGAAGAGGGGAAGACTGTGCTCTCTGAATAGTGACTGATGTCACTCAGGGCGGGGCTTATCAGCACTATACAGGAAGCGCCTGTACATAGAATAGCTGTGAAAGCAGGGCTATTTAAACAAGAAGCAAGTACTACTGATCCCAAAATCCTTTTTACATTTTAATGTTTCAGTTATCTTTCTATATGTATACATGTCAAATAAAAATAATGTTTTAATCAAACTTTTCATATCCTTTAATGCTTATAACTTTATAATATTACAATTATGATACAATTACAATCATTAGTACCATAATTGTAATATAAAGTTATAATAAGAATACAGGAGATAATGTAATGTATACACAACAGAAGATTTCTTAGATTAAGGCCAGGTTCACACTAGCGCAAATACACTGGCACATATATGCTGCGCTTAAAAAGAAAAAATGTGTGCCACAGATCCAATATTGTACTGCTCTGGCCCCACACTAGCATAAATGTGCACAAACGCTTAATGCTGCGTATTTTATGAGCGTATGGACGCGACACAAAGACTGCAACTTTACTATTGCCTCGGTTGTAACATTACTATGGAAATCTGCTGTTTAGTCAATAAAGAGTAGAGAATCAGGGAGTAGCAGCCCAAAGTGATGAGAATTAACTTCAACAGTGAAATTCTCACTTTAGTCAGTAACCTCCTCTGGATTGTTGAGCAGCTGTTGTGTTATATCAAGCAAGAAAAGAAAAAAAATTACAATTTCGCAATAACAATTGATGTTCTTAGTTCCTAAGCAATTGCTAAACATTGTTAGAATGAATGCAGATACAGCAGGGGTAAACGGGCACATTTTCCAACTATTTTGGAATAAGTTCCAGGTATCAAATTAAATAAATTAGTTACATTTACAAAATCAAATTACTGTTTCTCAGTTGTGCTGTTTTCTGTTAAATACATATCAAAGATAATTTAAAAAATAATCTCTGTAACGCTATTTAGAATGTTTCCTGGCAAATACATGCTCCAATCAGTAGTTCCATCCACAGCTCACAGACAGCCACCGCTGGGGAATAGGCCCCGCCTACTTAATTGCAGTAGTGCATGTACCTCTTTAAATAATGGGCAATAGAGATTCTTTGTATACAAACAGGAATACTTTATTTACAGATGAACAACACCTGTTTTTGTAATCTTTGTAAACCTACATTGGGTACAACCTAAATTAGGTACATTTCCTGTTTAAAGAGCATAATTGTATAATTTCAATGGGAGTGTCATAGGAGCACGGTTAGGACAATGGGCGTATAATTTTGTAATGAATATGTTGTTTCAAACAAATCTTCAGGGAGAACTATAATATCATAGAATACTTACCTGATTGATCTAGCAGCAGTACACTATTATCAAAGTCCAAATTGTGTAAAGGTGGGAATTTGCCACTTCCCCATATTCGGGTATTCAGCAAACTCTGTGACGTGGCAAATTCACCAGCTAATGACGGTTGCGCACTATACAATGACACTGACATGGTCACAACTTCACTATGGGAATACTGACACGGTTGAAAATTCGCTATTGGAATTCTCTGTGTAGAGAATTAGGGGGTTATTCAGAAAGCTCCGAAGTGAGGCGCGTAGTGTTCGCCTCACTTCGGAACAACTGAAATGCAGATGCTGATGTCCTGCACGCGGACATCAGCACGCGCATTAAAGGGATTCCCCTCCTGGCGAGAGCATTCGAGTCTCCTCGCCGGGAGGGGAATCCCTTTAATGCGCATGCTGATGTCCGTATGCAGGACATCAGCATGCGCATGTCAGTTGTTCTGAAGTGAGGCGAACACTATGCGCCTCACTTCGGAGCTTGCTGAATTCCCCCCTTAGAGGGACTTTACTATTGAAATATTGTCGAAGTCGCAACTTTTAACTTGTCGCGGTTGCAACTTTACAGTGGAAAAATTGTCGCAAATCCACTGTTTGAGAATTCGACAGTCGAATTCTCACTTTAGTTAATAACCCCCTTAGAGCATAGCAACCCGAAGTGATGAAAATTTACTTTGACAGTCAAATTATCACTTTGATAAATAACCCTCATGTGTACTGCTGCTAGATCAGTATTCCTCTTATTATCCACAGCCCAGGATCATCTGATGAATACATCACTGCCGAAATTACCCGACTGCACATGCACAGATAATTTTTTTCCAATCAGCACATGCGCAGTCAGTTAACTTCTGAAAAATTCAGGAGGGGAGTGTACTATGTGAGGACCAATGTCGCTCACATAACCAGCAAGTAACCTGGTGTGGAGATGTATTCATCTGACTTTCCTGGGCTGTGGATCTTCAGATAAATACTGATCTAGCAGCAGTACACAAATTGTAGGGGTTATTCACTAAAGTCCAAATTGTTGCGTATAGGTGCGAATTTGCTAGAATTTGCCTTTTTTTTTGTACTATGAATAGGAGGGGCTTGTATTTAATAAATCAAATATTCCTTTCATTATCTTTACAAAGGGTTGTGGGAAACGAGGTTATTCGCTAAAGTCCGATTTGTTGCTTATAGGTGCGAATTTGCCAGATAAAGACAAGTCGCAATAGGCTGTTACTGTTGCAGTCGTGTCTTTATAATGAGAATATTGTCACAGTCGTGACTTTATCATGGGAAAATTGTCGCAATCTTAACTTTAAAAAATTGTTGGAACTTTACAATGGGGAAATTGTCTTGGATTTGCTATGGGAATCCGCTGTTTGTGAATTCGACAGTGGAATTCGCACCTTAGTGAATAATGTGTACTGCTGCTAGATCAGTCAGGTAAGTATTCTGTGGTACTTATAGCTCTCCTTTAACAATAAATACAATTTTATGCTGGTATAGTCCTGTTTTTTTTTTCTTCTATTGTAGAACTACATCATCCTTTTGAGGCAACATTCTCCAATCCCTTAGTAAAAGTTAAAATAAAAATTAGCATTGCATTTTACATTTCATTTTGGATAATAAAACAGCTTGTGCATTAACGCTAAAATATTATCATAAAGGGACCATTCAAACTAGTAACAGCAATCTGTATACTGTAGTTCCATTGCTATTTTTCTTTCTTTTTTTTTTGTCATCAGATGTATTGTGCAATTTCATATCCATACTACATGCTTTGTTCTTTTGTGTAATTGTTCCCTTATTATAGTTGTTAGTGTTGGGAGGTTGGGTAGAAAAAGCTTTTAAAGGATTGTTTAGATTTATTTTCCTTTGTATAGAATTTTCAGTGCATTCTATCAATGTACTTAACCATTCCATGATTCTTTTCATACTAGATATTACAATTTTCTTCATGGTAATATACTCACATCATCCCGAATTGAAGGAGTTAAAATATTGCTAGGGCTTTTTTTTTTTAATTATATTGTATTTTGTGACGTCTGAAACTAAATCCTTTTTTAATTAAATTGTTTTTTTTTCCCTTTAAGCTGATTGTTATGCCTTAATTTGTACAGGTGCTCAACATGTACCCACTGTTATTAATGTGTCAAGAACACAGAAGGAAATAGTTTCTGCTTCAGACTTCCAGAGTAACTGTTTTGTTTAGACTGGAACAGAGAAGGGTATAATATATCTGATTCATGGAGATTTGTGACATTTGAAAATGGCAGTATAGGGAGGCATCATTATGATGTCACTAAGAAAATGTACATAGCAAAAATAAACACAACACATGTAGAGAATGTATACTCTTATCCAGTACATTAAGTAAAAACTCGCAGACAACAATAAATATTACCTAAAATACTAACTTAGAAAAGGCGTAAGAGTAGGAATGCTAATTTATGGCACTTGCCAAATATTCATCTATCATAATTAAGCAAAAAATGAAAGATTATTGAATTTTGCCTATAGAAATAGTTCTTTTTACATCAAGTATCTAATTAATTAACCCTGGTCCAGTTTAGCACAGCAGCAGGAGATGTGGATTTAGATGGTGATTCTAGATTCTAGATTTCGGTACTCAAAATCAAACTGAAATATGATCTTTACTATCAAAATCAAATCAACCCAAATCACTAATACAGTTCTTTATGAAAGAGCGAATTCTAATGCCCAAAATTAATTTTTGACATTTTAGCCCCTGCCACAAAGTGACATCTAAGCATTGTCAGGTGAATAGTTGTAGTGGCGTATTGTAGCAGATTAGTTAGACATAGGCATATTGAAACAAAATGTAATCTTTGCATGGATCTGCTTTAAGGCAAAGATGCCACCCTAGTTATCTCTTTCTGTATTTCTGGCAATATGAATACATTTAAAAAAAAAATGGAGAATATCACTATTTTGTGACATTTTAGTCGCAAAGATTTTTGCTGTTCAAAAGTAGCATAAATTGCAACAAAAAGTTTGCAGAAGTTGCTGTATTTTTGAGCCTTTTGAAACCACCCCCAAATCTTTGTGATGTTAATGCTGCCTTAACACTGCACTGTACCACAGATGTAAGTAGGAAAATAGGCTGGATACACATTTCTTTCCACAAAGCTAATTAAATTCTTAATTACAACACTGGAAAGTGGCAATAACCATTGATTTGTTATATCAAGATCTAGGTGAAGGGGATGGCCAGTTATCCTGAAAGGCTTAAATAGCTTTAAATTTGATAATATATAATCATTATAAATTATAATGTTTTCAAGCTGGAAACATTCATGATATAGAAACCAGTGGACCATCTGTCATACCACTGAAGGAACTGTTTTTACCTTAATAATGTATACAATATTCCTTAATCACAGCTATAACATTTGTTCACATCCAGCAGACAGGTGCAAACAAATTGTTTTTAAGAAGAACACATTTTAAAGCATTCTAAGGGCTAACAAAGATGCCGTAACTTTTCTTGTAACATGCAAACCATAATTGGAAGTACTAATGGAAATGCTATACAATGATAGAGAATCATTGTCAGAAACTCATTGTACTATCTTACACAAACAGGCACATTATACTATCTGAAACCTGCCCTTATATCTCGAGCGAAGACACAACACAAACAAATAGCAAATGTCTCAAATGTTGTGCACCTCATAATATTGTACTAGATGGCAAAAGTTACACGATAAGGAGAAAGTCTGCTAGAAAGGATAAATGGTAATTGTCAAGAAAGGAACAAAAGAAAAATAGATACAACTGTAGAAAACAAAGAGCACAATAATGTACATGAAAGTTATTTATTGTGTTCAAAAGTAATTTCAAGAGAGGGAAAGAGAGGAAAGGATCTGGGAATGTATATGATGAAGTTTGACCCAATAACTAAAGGAATAATATATAATATAATTTGATGTAGTTATGATCATTAGGGATGAAGACATCACCTGACTATATTTACAACTTTGGACCAATAAATTAAAAGGCAATGAACTTTTGACTCTTCTTATCTAGCATTTGAAGCTTTGCATTGCACTGATTTATTAATTAAGGTAATCTGGATCAACATCCTCTGACAGTTCACAGAGATATTTAATCTGGATTTATTCAGTTTTTATCTGAGATGTTTGGTAGATAAGGGAAACATTTTACATCAAATTGCATTGCTCGTGCTTAAGCA
This sequence comes from Pipa parva, assembly GCA_019650415.1. Classification (NCBI taxonomy): domain Eukaryota; kingdom Metazoa; phylum Chordata; class Amphibia; order Anura; family Pipidae; genus Pipa; species Pipa parva. Next base: position 8,277 of record WMED01006618.1, read on the forward strand.
ATAGAGTCCTGGAGTCAGAAATGTTCATGAAAAAGTATTAGAACATAATCATGCTAATGACCCAGCAAAACGTAGTGCTTGCTTCATAAATGAACAATGATATTTTATTGATGGAAATGCAGGAAACTCCAGCACAGCAGCGAAGTAAAATTAGCCGTTTATTTCAAGCCATTAAAATCCAGTGCGGTTTAAAAACAGTAACAACGTCATCTGACGCGTTTCGGGCCAAAGCCCTTCTATGATTAAGGGCTTTGGACCGAAACGCGTCAGATGACGTTACTGTTTTTAAACCGCACTGAATTTTAATGGCTTGAAATAAACGTCTAATTTTACTTCGCTGCTGTGCTGGAGTTTCCTGCATTTCCATTTATGACTGGGCTTTCCTTCACTCCTTGGCACGCACTGTTGTTATACCAAATGTTTACAAGTGGTATGGATTGAGCGACCCTCTTTTGCATTTCGATATTTTATTGATAGCAAACAAAATGTTAACTGCGATTGAGTAAACTGGCTGCTTAAAGGACCAGTAACCCCAGCAAATCAAATTGTCATCTGGATTGGCATGGCTGCAGTTTCATGGTAGTACTTGTAAATGTGTTTTCCTGATTTGTATTGGTTTGTGTTGTCTCTCTGCTGGTTGCAGCCAAATAAGACTTTCTGGGGCTCTTCAGAAATATCTATTATATTAAGTTCCATAGTAAACAATGGGACTAAGAGGGGCTCTTTTACTTAACAGACAATACCAGTACTATTTAGAAATAACTGCCATAGCAGTCCAAATATATTTGTTCTTTTTTGGTGTTACTAGTCCTTTAGACTTAAAGAACGTATGAACTTTGTCTAAGCAACAGATAGCAGCATTAAGTGCAACTTGTTTTTTTACCTAATTAGTTGGCTACTCTACTGTCTCCTTCTACACTTGGAATTTTCATTTAAATAAGATGTTGATTAATCTGAAAAAAAATGTACTCACTCTTGGCACCTTCAGTGATATAGATATACACAGGTGCAGAATCGATTGGGCTCCAGTCAAACCCTAATCCTAAGCCTACATGAAGACACACACTCTCAGATGCTCAACTGTCTGTACTCAACATTATTATCACCTGATGAAAGGCAATGATAATGAGATCTGTTCTTTTATTTTGTTCTGCAATAAAAATTGTGGTTTATTCTTGAGAACAGATGTTTGAGCAGCTGAGAGTGTCTGCTTATGATTAACCTTAGCACCATTCATGCACTTCTCTATCTCAGTTCTTTCTGCCTTTTTTCTTCAAGGTATTGCTTTATCTTACCTTTATATTTACAACTTCTACTTTTATCTTTCATTTTCATGAATATGTTGTCCAGAGTCTTTAGGATTTAGACACATTACTATTTACATCAAATATTAATGACTATACTATACAAATGGTTAAAAATAAGTGATTGTAAAGATGGGTTACTCAAGACAGTCTTTGCTGACTACAGAGGTGACAACAGATTGGTTAACACTGGAATTCTATGTAAAGTCATTTGGAGCTATACTATCAGTGTAGTATGTATTGACCTAGTGATAAACTTAGAGGGTGCTATACAGGATACAGAATAATCAGTAATATATACCATATGAGTTTTATTGGAGAGAGTAGAAAGATCTTTTCTAGCACTTAAAGACTGATTAGAATGCAGAAGCTGGCTTGGGGATTTCTTTGGAGGAGGCAATAATTATATGAGCTGTGTGTCTGTCCTTAGATAAAGACTATAGTGAGAAATAGTGTCATTGAGGGTTAGTGTCTCTCTCTAATACATAGTAGTGCATGTTGATAGAACCTCAAGTAGAAAGAGCAGCTGAGGTAACAAAAGTTAAGACCCAAGATGGTAGGGATTATAAATCAGAAAGGGTGGCAGAATATGTAGTGAATGGAAGCACAGCCTATTGTCATGAGCTATACTATACCATACATATTGTGATGTATGTGAAATAGTATGTGATGGGCTTACTTGACAGTGGATATGAGTATTTTATAGGTGTTCTGTGAGCATTGACTTCATTGTTTTCTTTATATTATACAGTTATGCATCATTTCTAATGTCTTTATCCAAGTATACTGTATATAAGAATATAATATATATATTTAATTTTATATTTTGTGAGATTATAAGATCTAACTGTCTATTGCACAGAACTTTTCAGTTTTTCCAGCCTCTGTTCCTAGAACCACTCCCAGTAATCTGTTCCTACTCAAAAACTTCCTTTCCTGTGTTTGCTCCAGTCTATTGTATTTGACTTTTCCTATCTTGAATTAGACATATCTGTGACTGCAAACATATAACCGCTGTTACCAACCCTAGTCATGCGTTTTTCTTTTGTCTTTCCGCACTATTTCTGCAACCCAAAACTGTCTGTTTCCGTTTCTGAAAGTATTTTAGCACTGCCAAGGAGTTTAGTCAGCGTATCAACCCTGGTAAAAAAAAAAAAAAAGTTCCACTTTCGCTGTTGTCAGAGTTGCTGTATATAACAGAGAATTGTGTATTCTCAATACTTGCTGCAAATTTGCAAAGTAGACATTTTAATCATTTAAGAGGAAGGTTAATAAGAAATCCTTCTAAAAATAGGGGCATATGTCTTATTTATTTCAAAATCTGTCAGTGTGAAATTGTGTGAAGTAAAGTGTATATCCCAGCATAATGTTTATTTTTGTCTTACAGTACCTTCAGATTACCAAATTAGATTGACAGTATTTGTCAGATTCAATACCCAGCATCTTCAGGTAGCCAAGAGTTTGTACATTTTATTATTGCTGTACCAAACGAACAAATCAATAACAGCGCTTCAAACCAAGTGAAAGAAAAGTCCACAATACAAAATTCAAAATCCAAATATATATATAAAGTGCAGATTCTTCTTTCAAATAAACAGTGTGCCTGCAACACTGTGTTAGTGAAATTGAACAGAAAAAAACCTGTGATAGTGAAATTGAACAGTCTATCTATGCTTAGCTTTTAAAGAAATAAATTGTGTCAACATTACACACTATGGAGACACTCTTTTTATTTTTTCTGAGAGAAACTTTCAAGTATTACCCTGATTGGTTTCCTTGATGACATGTGTTTGATATCGATTTGATATTATCTTCTGGATACCTGTATAAGTTGTTTACAACGTGAGCTTTATATTCCAATCTGGTAAGCAGATTGTATTGCCTTTATTGTGTTTTTATATTCCACAAGCACATTGGATTTGTTGGAGTGTGTTTCAATCTATCACTCACACATCACTTGGATCTCCTTAGGAACCCTAACAAAGTTTCTGGGACTATTTCTATCTATTTACCATTTATAATTGAATGCACTTAGTGCGATTTTTTGCGCTTTTCTTCAAAGGTTTTTTTTCTGTTCTTATTATTGCTGTAGGCACTATAATAACCATGAGGTTAGCATATGTTAATTAGATTCCTGTGAATTTTGTAGTTTAGGAGTTTCTCTTTTTTCTTTCTTAGCACCTTCAAGCACCTCACACTCTGATCATTATAAGATGTCCCAGGACCCTTACAGTTTATAAATAATAAGAACAGAGAGGTTCAAAGCCTGGATGCTAGATAAAGAATCAGATTTACACAGCATTGCTGGCTGCCAATCAGAAGTAAAATTTTAACTAAAAGCCTTACATTGTAAACTAGCTAGAGTCTGGTGGAATGTAGGAAGCTTGGAAAAAATTTAAATCTGCAAACATTAATCCTAGAGGCTTACACATAAAGGTGCTACCTGCATGGGAACCAGATAGTGACTTTAAAGAAAAATGGGAAAAGGTTCTACACAAATGTTCGTTGGAAACTATTACTTTACTAATCGATCATGATAAACAGATGTTATTGCAACTAGAACAAGAAATATAAACACTAACCATATAAATTAAAGCTACACTCAAATATACTGCTTATGAAATCTTATGAAAAATTAAAAAGCGGAAATAGCTAGTCTGGATGGAAAAATCCTAGAAGGGAAAAAGGATATATTTGCTAGAGTAGCCGATTATGAAATTGGCAAAGGTTATAGATGGTCTCATGAAGATAATAGATGTAAACAAAGAAACTGCCCCACAGAGAAGTACAGATTACAAAACCTCAGATTTAAAATTAAGCTTCAGACTCAGAGATGGATCTAAATCTAAAACAAGGTGCGGCAAGAAGAAATTTGCGAGATCGAGAATGGTGGGGGTATCCTCTACAGCAGCGGTTCTCAACCTTTTGAGAACAGCGACCCCAGGCGCTGCCGTCACGGTGTGACGTTTCGCCCAAACGTCATCACGTACGCACGTCACATGGTGACGTTCGGGCAAAACGTCATCATGTACGCGCGTCATGTGGTGACGTTTTGGGCCGACGTCACCCCGCAGGAACCCTTATAAAACAGGTCCTGTGGGCACTTCCGGGCTCAGCAGCGGTTCTCAACCCCCGTGGGATGGTCAAGCTGCAGGTTGAGAACCGATGCTCTACAGCCACAAATACAACATTATTGGTCAAAAAAAACAATCCAAGAATAACAAACAATAGGAGTCAAGTAAGATTCCAAATGATCAATCTCACTAACCAAATTCTTACAGACACACAGAGATCAGTAGTAGAAAAAGGTTCATCATTTTGTCCAACAGAAACTCTTGATAAATTTACCCTGTCCAAAGATCTTTTCCTCTTCTGTAGGAAAATTGCTTTGAAAATCCTATTTTTATCATGATCCACAGTCAAACCCCCAGGAAAAAGTAAGTGAATATGTCACCACAAAATTTAAACCACTACATCCTTTGTAGATTTTCCCAGTTTTTATTTTTAATATGAAATTTTTTTTTTATATTTTTTTATAAACATTTGTGCCACTACAGTTAGAATATTCATTTAATTTAAATAAAAAAGACTGATTAGCACTACTTGAACTGGGAAGTCTAAAGTATATAGTAATCAAGAGATCTGATAAGGGTGGAAATATTGTACTGTGGGGAGTAGATGATTATATTACAGCAGTGGGAAGACAGCTAGATAATAAACAGAATTAAAAATGAAGCCATCCGACCCAATGAGCCTTGGATGTACTCATAACAGAAGCTGAAGTGGATATATTAATAGCATCCAATACAGCTGAATACCTCATCTTGCAATACCCACCTTTTACTTGTTACCAAAAACACATATCAACATGAAGAGACCTCCAGGTAGGCCAATTGTGGCAGGTATAAGAAATGTGACAGAGAAAGTCTGCAAATATGTAGACGTTACATTACAACCCTTTGTTACCAAGTTAAACTCCTATGTGAAAGATGCCTCTGATTTTATAAACAAAATGGAAGGCTTTACCTATACAAATGAACAATGGCATATTACCTCTGATGCTGAGTCCTTATATGCTACTGCACCCCATGAAAAAGCAATAAAAGCAGTGAGGTTGTTTTTAAATATGTCAGAGCCAAACTTAATATTTTTGTTATTGATCTTCTGAATTTCATCTTATGTCATAATTATTTTATGTTTGATAATGTCTGTATCTGGCCATGGGGGAAAAATGTGCTCCCTCCTATATCAACCTATTGTTAGGTTGGTGGGAGAGGGAGTTAATATTCATTGAGGATCTAGAATTCTGTGCCATGTTCATTGAACTTTGGTTAAGATTTATCGATGACATATTAATTTTATGGAAGGGTCCACTTGACCTTTTTATTTATTTCTTGACAATTTTGAATACAAATGATCTTAATATCAAAATAAAAATGAACTGTTAACAGAAATCTATTGAATTCCTTGATGTGAAATTATACATTGACTCAGCACAAAACTGACCTCTATCAGAAAATGACAACAACAAATAGTTTGCTAAAGCTTTCATCCTGAGAATTTAATGTGTAGTTTAGGAAGAGGTATAAAAATAATGGGGCCCTACCCATGTGGAGACTGTTCATTTTGCACATATCTACATCCAACTAAGACAATCTGCAACAGCCCAGGCACTTGTGCTTCATACATTTTAATACCATCAACTGGATCTGTCCATGCTAAAAGATATACATAGGAAAGACCACCCAAAAATGAAAAGTAAGACTGTCTCAACATATGTCTAATATAATACTTGCTGGTAGGGATACTTCAATAAGTATTTCCTTACTGAACATGGAGGGACTCATAAATGACTTGTTTGTGTTGAAGTGGATAGGATTAATCTGAACAGATGAGGAGGAGAAACCGATATTGTCTTCTTACAAAGAGAAAACAGATGAATATAAAAGCTTGACACTTTGAGCCTCATTGACTAAAAGTGCAAATTCACCTGTCGAATTCACTTTGCTACATTTCTAGTTGCATTGCCAAAATCATCGCAAATTCACTGCTCACTTGATTAAGTGGAGAATATGCTTGTCAAACAGGCGGACAGCTGCATATGCTGTCAAATGCGTAGCCACTCAGATAGAAGTAGGATGCGGAGTCATGCGGAGTGAGGCGAATTCGACAAGTGAAGGGCAGTGATGTCATTCTCTTTAGACCCCACTAATTGTATTCTGTGAATAGTCTCTTTACGCAACACTGGAACCCTGCCGTCATCCCCCACAAGTGAATTTGGAGCAGTTCACCTAGTCACATTTGTATCTTTGTATCATTCTGCTACTTAGTCAATGATGAAGCACCTGTGCATGTGCATGCAAAACGATGCAAAGAGCTCTGTAAGTTTGTGACTCCCATAGTCGCCTGAATTGGTCACATATTTGCCACTTCGCAGACTTGTTCAATAAGCAAAAATTGGGAAGTGGAGAACAGAAGCAAATGACAGCTTTACATGAATATTTGAACTTTAGTCAATGAGGTTCTTTATCCATAAAAGGATTAAATGAAGAGTGGGATCTAATCTGCTTTATAGAACTATGTTATATTTTCTTATTTTTTTTCCCTTCTTTACTTCAGTTTTACATTTACTAGATGTACTTATCCTCATTGATTATTTGTGAATAGGGAGATCACTCACAGAATGATGGTGCACAACCCATGAGAATTGTCTTCATAGTGGAGGTTGCTAAGGAGGGAAATGCAAGATGACTATTGGTTTAAGGCACTTCCCTCTGTTGCCCCTCCCTACATTTCCTCGAGTGCCTATATATTCTTCTGTGTCAACTACCTCCTCCCAATGCAATCAGCTTTGCATGCCACACCCAAATATAACCCTTTCTTGTCTTAAACACTTTTTGCTTTCTGCCCCATATTTCTGGAATTCTATGCCCCTGTATCTCAGCCAGGAACATTCCCCCTGCACTTTCAGAACTAAACTGAAATCTTACCTTATGGAGCACTAGCACTAACTTTTATGTATAAATTATATATTATGCCTTATCTTTAAGTAACTATCTATACATATATATATATATATATATATATATATATATATATATATATTATATACTGTATATATATATAGATAGATAGATAGATAGATAGAATAGTGTCCCAGCACACTGTTAAAGCTCTTATTACCCTTCTATCTGTGTATAGTCTTCCTCCCATATAGACTGTAAGCTCTAAGGGACAGGGACTTCCATCCTCTTGTTTCAGTCAATGCCTGGCACTGCCTACAGTGATGTATACATCGGGCTACAGCGATGTATCATGAGCGCATGCTTGTAATTTACTACACTTATATAGTGCACTTTTCTCATGTCTGTACTATATTTTTATTGCTGAATTATACAGTGCTGCGTAACTTTGTGGTGCTTTATAAATAAAATTATACATACATAGTGCCCAAGCTTTGCTCTGCTACAGTAAACCTGGCAGAGAAATAGAAGTATCACAAGTTGTACTAAGTGGTGTTTCTGTCAGCCTCTTCCAGAATGTTCTACATTGCTTGTTCAATCTACTTCATGGTGTGTGCCAGAGTCCTTTGTTGTGAGCAGGTGTGAATATATGATCAGACTGTTGTGAATAGGGCTGGAGGTCTACAATGACATTAATATCCATTACTGCTACTGTTATTAATTTTTTCTGTTTTCTGTTTTTTTGTGATTTTGGAATAAAGTTTGAAGCATTCTCAAACTGAGCTTTAAACACGCTGTTCAGCAAAAACTACATGTTTGTATGCATTAAAAAAGAATAAAGAATAAATATGATTAGTTCTGGGAAAGGTGAACATGTTAGACAGATCATGGTCTCCAAATAGACAAAATCTATGGTGCAAGTAATTTGAAAGCTACATTAGCAACAATTTCCAATTTTAAAGGTTATGCTGAAATAGTTAGAAGCATATTAATTCCAAGTCTAGCAATATTGTGTTTAAAGAGCAAATCTGAAATGCATTAAAACTGCTAAAATGAGTTATTAATTTTCATCAATGTGAAATTACCTATTTACAGCTATATTCAAAATGTCAAGAGGAAAACATATACACACTATAAAATAAAATGAGTAAGGTAAATTTTCATTTTTTTATCTTCTGCTGCATCAGACAGCTTTGATTTTGCATTTGTAATGATTTTTTTTTTATACAGTTCAACAAAGTGCGACATAGGTAATATAATGTACAACCATCTTGTAAATAAGAAAATATAAAATGTTCAGGAAGGAATGTGTTTCCCTGGTTATTTTAAAGGAGATATCACACTGGTATTTTTTCATCTACTGTGCATTGTGGGGTCATACACTGGGGGGGGGAATTCACCATTGAGCGTAGTGAGCTCCGAATCCTTTGGCTCACTTCGCACAGGCTGATATGCGCTCGCTGATGTCCTGCACACAGACATCAGCAAACGCTTTAAAGGGATTCCAGTCTTGATGAGGCAACTCTTTTGGTCTTGCTGAGACTGGAATCCCTTTAAAGCGCTCACTGATGTCCGCGTGCAGGACATCGGCGAGCGCATAACACCATGTGCGAAGTGAGCCGAAGGATTCGGAGCTCACTTCGCTCAATGGTGAATTCACCCCTGGATCTCTGACAGAAATGTAAATACCAGAAGAACCAGCTGCACAAGGTTTTCTCCTATACATTTACCTATCTTTTACTCGGCAAAATATACCTTTGGATTTGCCACAAACCATTTGGTAGCTAAATATTTTAAATCAAAGTATAATCTTCTGAATCTGGTAATATCATCATGTGCATAAACTGGATAATTCCACGGATAGAACAGACTGACCTCTGAGTTAACATGAAGAGCAAGTAGATGAGAGTATAGTCAAAGGCAGGTATTAAATATAAACGTGCATCAGCATTCTTCTGTGAATCAGACAGCATATTGTTTTCCTTTCAAGATGTAGCAAAATAGCTATTATCTTGCAACAACCCATTTTTGCGCTCTGTATTTTTCATTATAATTTACCAATAAGACAAACATTATACATTTCTTTTTTTTGCATGGTTAGTTAGATTCTCTAATATCTGTTTCTTAATGCAACAACATTATATCCTAGCCATTACTCCTGTGTGGGCGAATGAAAATGTAATGGAGGCTATAAATGCCAAAAAGAAAGCATTTATAGTGCTAAATCAGGAAGAGAGCATAGAAGCACTTCAGAGGTATATAGTTCAAAATAAATTATGTAAAAAAACAAATTAAAGTAGCTAAGTTGGAGAAAGACAGAAAATGAAATGTCAGGTGAAATTAAGAGATATAAAGTAAATGCTCCCTCAAATGTTGCATGCCTAACCCAGAATGAAGTACTGCACCATCTTAACATGATTAAAATAGATAAATCACCAGGTGCAGGCAATATACACCCTAGGGTCCTAAAGGAGTTATCAAAAAGATAGGGAAAACAGCAGAACAAGGTAGTGTGCTACCAAATCACTTTAACGTACTGCATTACATATTTTGGACCAAGGCCCTTTATCAAATGACAGTAAAACTTGATAATACACTGGTTTAAATACAAGAACAAGCCTCTCCCTTCTTTGTGGAAACTAATCCACATTATAGGTGGGGACCTGAATAATAATTAGGTGGGACCTTTAGAAATGAGTGCAACAGGTGCTAAAACAAGACTTAGGGGGGAATTCAGGAACCTCCGAAGTGAGGCGCATAGTGTTCGCCTCACTTTGGAAC